>DWUN01001214.1:0-17538 GCA_018249975.1 Passova gellias
CTTGTTAGAGATCCGTCGCAGATGTCCATGGGCGACAGCGGCCACTCGTGACTGCTGCCAGCTCGTTCGCTACTCTCATAGTATAAAAAAAAAAAAAAAAAAAACTGGCAATTTATTCGATAATATATGTATAATACAAAATTGTGCCATGCTACAATGCAAAAGCATGCAGAGAAGTTGCAGTTATAATGTTTGTAGACAAATAGTCACACTTACGACCTGGCGGCTCTTGGAACACTGCAGAGGGAACTGCAGTCGTTGTCATTCAGTGACCGCAGCCACCGAAACGAAATTAGAAGAGCAAGTCTATTTAGAAAATATATACAATCTGGTAGTATTAGTAACATTGTTGAGGTAATATGAAAATACCAATGCGGAGAAAAACGATCTTTCAAATTTGTTATTAAGTCACTAAAAGTATATAGTAATTCTTATAACTACTCTACGTTATTACTCTACTCTCTTAAAACATGCCTACGTATACAAAACTTTGTAACTTTCTTCATTTATTTCTTTCCATTCTAAAATAATATGTGCACATTGAAGAAAGTTGCACTTTGCGTCACCGTGGCTCAGTAATGACTATGAAAGTAAAAGTAAAAGTAAAAGATCAGTCAGTCAGGTCAGTCCGGTCAACGGTTTTGATACCTTTAAACAGAAATTTCGTATTTTGCGGTTCGAAATTCTTCGAATTTCGGTTCATCGTTATAAAATATAAAAATATATAATGTGGTTTATAAGACAATTAAAACGTTGTACCAACTGGCGACATGTGCAATTTGATGTATAACGGCAGGCGCACTTGTACCGCTCAAAGACATCGGAGGAAGTTCTGAGTGTCGCTACGGCCCGACCGAAGTCAACGTCGTAGCACTTCGTACATTATAATTCGCGGCGGTCGAGCAGCTTACTTGTTAGAAGTGTTAGGACATTTTCAACTCGCAACCACTCGCTTTTAGTGACGATGATTCAACTCCCATTTGTTTACGAGTTTACTCTCTAATTTCTCCGCATGGGAATATTCACGATGCTTGTAGCTTTCTATAACTTTACAATTGAACCTAAATTAATTTTAACTTAGTCATCACTTTGTGTTTTGGATAAATATAACAATTAATCTACCAAGTAATATAACACTTGTATTTGATAAGAATACAAGATTTTACTAAATATACCTGTTACGAGTACATTTGCAGGGAAAAGTTATGGATTTACTCGTAAATGCTAAATAAGAACAACTCAATAAACGATTTAAAAGTGTACTTTATTCTACTCTTTGTTTTATTTTTGTAAAATCTATAATTAATCAAGAACTTGCCACAATTTAAGGTTTTGATGGGCTTTTAAGGATTAAACTCTGTATTGTTTTTTATCACATCGATAAAAAGATTTAATGAAATAGTTTTCAGCTTTTTCAATAATTTTAAGAGATGAGATACAATGTAGAAAACTAATTTCACATAAAACTGTTATATGCAGATAATTTGTAGAAACTACGTCCTTGGCAAAGCTTTTATAGCAGTTTCATAAATTTATTCTACTTTTATCTATGCATTAGTCATTCTCCAAAAAGATTCAATGCATTTATTCTCTGAAGAATACTTGGAAAATTTTCCTATTATTATTTTGCGTATTATGAGACTCAGTTTATTATTCTTCTTCCAACAATACGCTTACATTCATCTAAAGAGACACGGGAACTACAGAGTCGCTTTGGGAGAACTACTGCGAACAGCAGCACAAATATCACATGATATAAGTTTACAAGTAAGTACATTGTTATGTCGACGATGTGAATAAAGTTAACTATTGAAAATTCAGTAGGTAATGTACGATAACGGAGTGACTATTTTCGTGCTTGATGACTTTTGTATCTACCTACCACAAACACGGAAAAGTCCCCAATTAAAATTGGGATTTCTTAATAATAATAAATTCGAAACATCTTTTATGTATTCACAACTTTTACATCATTGAATCTATTTCACTACGAGGTATGTTATATAGTGTAGCAAGCGGAAACATACTGTAGCATGAAACGGTAGAGATTAATTTCAAGGTGAAAGTTAAGCCAATAATAATTAATCGATTCATTGTAACTATCCATGAGCAGTTAACAACATACGTGGTGAACTGCGTCTGTTAGAAAAAATTTTACGCTAACATGGATAATATTATTAATTAACTTGATATTATATATAATTGAATATTTATTATTTAAAGATAACAAACACTATTAAACTAGAAAATATAACAAATTCCTCGCCATAAGTCTGATATTATAAATTGAGGTACAAACTTTTTGGAACAGTTTAATGCTTGTTAATTTATTTCAAACTACGAATTATAATAATATATTCGTAAATGTTCTGCAATTGATAATGATCTAAATAAAGCTACGTAAAAGAAGTTAGATATTTTACGGTAGTAATCAAATTGATACTTAAATTTGAAGTATCACATAACGTAGAATATATTGAGCAGAATTTGGCCCGTGGATCAAACTTGGGAGGATGCAACGCTGACGGCTCTCATCAAGCAATCATTATGGACGCGCCATGTTTTTAAAACGGCTTCGGATAGCGCATGGCCCTGATTCAAATTAATCCCCTACTATAATATCGTTTCGTAAAATTAGTATAATCTGCTTCGAGAAAAAATACGTTACTGTAATAAAAACCAAAATTGCGCGAGCCACGGAGCCTGCTACATTAATTATTCTTCCCTCCACCTCTATGGTAAATCGTGACTTCCGTCGTGATTTCGCATATAATTTTCTGCTCAATGGGCGGTGCGTTTACCGACCTGTCATAGTAGGAAAAAGATTGGCGTCCTTTTTGAGTTACTGCTTTGAATTATGATGAAACAGAATAAAACTCTTTTGAGTTTATTATATTTTTATAATCAATATGAGCCACACGTAACGATACGTAAAAAAAAACAATATGTATACATAACGGAAAAGTTATTGAAAACAAACTTCGCGTGTTGAATTTGTGAAATGTTTGGTCAAATCGGTTTAAAAGTCCTATTACCTGCTTTTTACTCTTTGGTATCGGAAACGACAAACACATTACCTACATATATATGCTTAACCAACACAAAACATTTTTTGGGTGTTAATCTAAATACATATGCATATTAATATTTAATGAATTCATTTCTGTATAGTGAAAATAATAATTAGTTTAGGACTAAATAATTTTTGCCGTTCAAACTACAATGTATTGAATAGTAACAAAGGTATAATGAAACCCGACAATATATGTGGGCCATAAATTATAACGTATCGAATGGTTTGGTATGATTACGGGAGTGTTATGGTCACTGTGGGCCGAAACACCTACAAATAAGTAAGATTTTAAAAAAATGTTTGGCATCACAACATAGAATTATTTTTACAGTCGACCCATTATTTGGATTTAATAAACAATTTTATTTTGCAATACCTTTATTACGTGAAAACATTCAAATTTAGTTTATTTAGATGGACGAAAAACCTTCGACAAAGAGTTATGAAAACGATTTTATAATTGAGTTCTGTGAATTTATCTGCATTTATGATAATTAAATTGACTCATATGACAAACATCGATTAAGAGCATTAATTACAATATTTTCTGTTGAACCTACTGTGATGCAATACGACACGATGACGTCGCAGGGCTCTCAGTGAGCCGCCCGCGGTAGGCACTTGCAAGTCACTCACGTGATTACTAGCACCGCTCGCCGCGTGGTTATCGACAACCAATTAGATGTTACACTATTTATCTCCGAGCGATCAACCTCTAATAACCTTGTCTCATTAAATTTTATTAGAATTTTTAAATGGTTTAGTCGTCGAGCTTACTGCGCAATTCAATGAAATCATTATTTTAATACCAATAATTTCAATTAATAAATATATGTGTCGCCGTTTGTGCTACCGAAACAGTACGGGTAACTACACAAGCATGCCAGTCTAACAGCCGCCAATAAACCCGCACATTCCGTTTGCAAGTCACGCGCGAGATTACTGCCGCGACTGCCACGTTGCCATCGCCGAATAACCAGATGTTCGATCACCATACCTATTCAAATTTTACTTTTGGCAAGAAATCTCATTTAATTAAATTACACCATGGACATTTATGTGCGTGATAGCTTAATCATCAAACCGTTTATAGTAAAACTGCTAAACTGCAAGACTGGACGCTCTTTTTGACACTTTTTTTTGAGGAAGATAAAGCTCGCCAATTGTCTAGTCTATACAATAATGATATAACTATAATGTCAAAGTATGTTATACTTTAGTTTTAACAAATTATGTGAAATCTTAAAATGTCACTAGGTTAAGTAATATCAACAAATTTCAGATCCCAGGAGTAGAATCTTCAAATCTAATTCACTAGGATATTAATGCTTCAATTATATTATCTTCATAAACTAAGTCTCTATACTCGTATTGCAACACTAATAGCTGATAGGAAAATACTAATGAAACTGACAGAAAACAGACCTACCTTCAAGCTAATTGGAATATTTATTTTACGATTTATACATTTTTAAGTGATCAGTTTATAGTACAAACTTATATGACTGAAATAATGATATGATATGATATGATTCTATGCATGATGTTATGTTAGTAGTGATTTTATATTGAATTTAATTATAAAAATTAAACAATTAACAACAAATTGATTTTTTATACGTATTCCTCCTTTTATGACCCAAATCGCTCAACTTATTGTTCGTGAGGTTCGAACCGAGCCAATCATCGACATCGAGTTAATTCAAACGGTTACAGGTTAATGAATACAACAACAAAATACTAAATTGAGAAAGTAACTTCTCATTTCCCACAATAGCTGAGTCGGTTAAATCTGAAATTGTTAAGGTTACCGCGGCATTGCTTGCGGTGAACAAACATCCCTTATAAAGGTTACTGTTACAGCCATTCAGGGTTATGCTCGCTTAATGAGCGCCTTCCGCTCCGTGCCGGGATCACTACTACGGAAAGCAATTTTATCGTTACATCAGTTGTTCTATTATTATTGCCGATTTAGTTGCACTTTCTGACCCAATCAATCATAATTTAAATAATGTTGTGCGTTCGTTTTTGTTTAATAAAATTGAACTATGATAATTAATATTTAGACTATTTATACATAGCATTTTTGACTACGGTGTTCCATATGATATCCATGTTTTGTTAGAATATTTTTTTGTATTCATATTCATATGTAACTAAAGGAAAATGTTGATATTTTCTTTTCCTTTACGATTCCAATCTTTAAATCCATATGTAAAGTTTAGAATAGTGAAGGAACAGATAATATCAACATTTTTAAGTGAAGTAAACTTTCCGAAAACAATATAGGTACCATTACTAAAACAGTGGGCATCTTGGCAAATGAAAAGTGGATAAAGAAAGGCGGTTTCTATCAATAAGTAGCGGTGGAGTTGGCAAATTGAATTGAATAAAACACACAAGTCCGCTAACGAGCCGGTGTTTACCCAAGTGGACACTAATTGGCTTAGCCGGCGGTCGTCGTCGCCGTGAAAACAAAACCAGATAAATCTGAGCCAAAATGGATACGGCAGTGAACAATTTTAATATGTACGAGTTAGCCAAAATATAATTTATTATGAACTTCTCTTCAAATTAAAATAACATTGTTATGATAAAATACAATTTGAGTCTGTTTTAATTGAATGTGTTATGTAAATTAATTAATATGCATTCAGAAACATTTGAAAAAATTGATAAAGGTTATAAATGTTGTTAATTTAATGAATAATTATATAAATTGAAAAATATGTGTATTATTATAACAATATTGTTTTTGTTGATATATTATTACACAACTTTGAACCGGTTAAGGTGCTATTTTATTTTTAATTTTAAAATCCCCGTAAACTTTATTCTAACTTTTCCGGGGTTTCTAAGTTTATACTAATTGCAACATATTTCAGCAATCTTACAGATAATGTACGCAATATAAATTCAGATAGTTTAGACAGTCCTTAATTTATGTATTATTCGTGTATTGACATTAATATGTTTCGTCTCAGTGAGAGGGGATATAAAAAGCATGTTATAAATTCTCTTACTTGGCCCCATAAAGTGTCCTATCCAAAGAAACGCATTACTCTTGTGGAACACCAACTGGTCAGGGTGACTCTTGAATGAAGATGCAATCACTGTAACTAGACACGTGACTCATATAATTCTTAATATTATTTCAAAGAACTAAAGACAGTATAAATATAAAACGATTGCTACTTTTATCCCGTTTATAACGCACTTAATCATTATACTAAATGTTGGTATAAAGAAGCAAAAGAAACGGTTTAATAAACGCCGGGCAATCTTGTAGTTGCCTCGAGGCACTCGCTAACTTAAGTATACACCTATCGTTGTTTTTCTCTGAAACGAGGAAAGTAAAGGAAAAATTTAAATAAACAGAAGGTGGTTTTCAGCGTCGAATTGAGCTCGACAGAGGGCAAATATTTCCTCTCAGTTAAGAATGAAATATTATATTTTTTCCTTGCTTACGCTAATTACTATGTACCTACTTATATTAATATTCAAAGAATTTTTAAATTATGTGATTTGAATGTTACTTTATTACATCCAAACAGGTTTTTACCCGCTATTTAGCCCGCATTAAATCAAAGTATTTTATTGTATTATATTATTAATTGAATTAATCACAAAAATAATTTAGGTTATATATTATTGATATTGACGGAAGAGGGCTAGGAGCAAAACAGAAGATGAATTTAAGCAAGATTAATTTTAGAGCAGCGTATTGTTTCCTTTTGTTTCGCCATCATTTGCAAATATTTGCAAGTATTCGATAAACATAAGTAATGGCAATAATTTCGGTTAATTTTTGTAACTTTAGCTTCAATTTATTTCCGTATCATATTTAATCCCAATCGACTCAGAGATTTGGTCGTCAAAGAATAATAGACAGACCGTTAGTTTCGCATTTATGATACGTATCATTGAGAATATTATAAAACTAGCTGACCCGGCAATCGTTGTTCTGCCATATAAACTATAACAGTATTTCTCCACTATTTAATGGATGTTATTTTACATATAAACCTTTCTCTTTAATCACTCTATCTATTAAAAAAACCGCATCAAAATCCGTTGCGTAGTTTTAAAGATTTAAGCATTAATAGTAGGGACAGAAAAACTGACTTTGTTTTATACTATGTAGTGATGCATACCTACTAAGTTTCTAAGTTAGTACCTACCGTAAGAATAATACATATCCATTTTAATAAGTATACAAGCGAATAAAATTGAAAAATCTGTCTGTGATTTTAAAATACATATCAGCGTTTTATTTTTACCGTTATTTAAACGTGACAGGGACCGAAACTACAATAAATAATGTGTCTATTTGTTCACAGCAATTTTCGGAATGGTCAAGCCTATTTTGACGGTACCTACTTTCACTGTCAAGAGTACCTTATAGGCAGCATGAAACTTTTAAAAAAATGTAGTTTGAATTAAATTTGAAAAGCAAACTATTGAAATTTAAATTTTTAATAGATAAATTATTTTGTTCGTCAGGTGTTTTTTTCCAAAAATCTCATAAGGTTTTTGTAGTTATATGCAGTAACTATTACGGTACTTTAATGGGAAAATAGTTCATCTATACTCAATAAAATCAATATCATTTATAACATTTTGAAATTTTGTTTCAGCAAATTTATAACTGGGCCGTCAGACAATAATGGGGGAGTCGTGAGATATGAATTGACACATTTTTAAAATGTTGAGAGAATGGCGTCAAAAGTGTAAATTATATTTCAATATAACTGTACGTATTATGTACTCGATAATTTTGTTAAAGTGAAATTGTTAAATCTGGATTGAGTATTTAAAATAAATATTCGCAAAAAAATTCAAATTTTTATGTTTATTGTATTGTGAGAGTTAAGATGAATGTATTTTATTGTTATTATTATACCATTACATCTATTCCGCAACGGGGTAGGCGGAAAGCAGAATTATAATTATTTTAACTTATATTTAAACTTATATTATATTATAATTATTATAGTATATACTACTAGTACTATAGTATATTATAAAAACTTATATTATAATTATTATAGTTTCAAGAATATCTTTACAAAATGTAAAATAAAACGATTAACTTACGAGCTTGGCTTTTTGACCTCTCTGTGCTCATAGGGATTATAGCTTCCTGTATCTTCGTCATTTCTAGTCGATTCGACGCTGTTCATTTCGGTGAATTATTTTTATAAACACCAAAGTACACGCTCTCTTTCGCGAGTGTTCATTGACTAAGTCTCACCTTACGCGACACAAAAATTGGTGTCTACTACTCGTATGACTCGTAATACAGCGAAAACTGAGTTTCGTACTATTTGTATACCTGATCTTGAATTTACAAAAGTTGTTTTTGTCATAAAATTAAACAAAACAGTAACCGACATCGAATGTAGTTATTGAAACTGTTTGTTTTATTCGATTGAGACCATGGAAGAGTAAAGTAAAGGCAATCTGACGTGATTTACTTAGAGCCGTAAATGCGGTTAAATCCTAGTACAACACTGTTGTTAGATAAAGTCATAAGCCAATCACATTTCACATAACGCTTTACGGTAGATTTTATATATCTTTATTACTTGCACGTTGAGGACACACAACTAATGTGATACAGGTATTACAATGCTATGACATTATTGTGCGCTTAAAAAATATCAACCGCGAAAACAGTACAAGGTGAGCTACCATACCAATGTCAGTAGTTTAAGAAAATGGAAATTTGACACAAGAATATAATGCTGAGAAATTCGCTGTCTGTCTAATTAATCATAATTGGATTAAGTAATTATTTGATTGTTTTCAAAACAAATTCTATAGCAAACATTCGGTGCTAAGTAATTTACAATCCTTAAGTATCTTAATCGAAATATCACTAATTAACTCCTGTGATATAATTAAACATTGCTTACTACATTTAGAAAAACATGTTAATTTTTTTTCAATTCTTTTAACCCATCTGTTGTTTTAGTCAAGTAACATTATTGCAGGCGTTTAGAACGATTAAACGTGGGTTAGATCTCCTTAAAGCGCCTCTCGTAAGGGCTACAGAAAAAAAACTCATGCCCTGTAGCTAGAATTGCATGATCTACTGCTGAAACTGGCAATAAATGCAATGATTTCACATACAAGTTTTCAGGAATACAATTTGGCCGCTAAACAAATACGTCCTGTTAGAACTCTATGTTATTATCCATTACACAAAATTTATAAAACACTTAACAGAATCTTCTTAGGAGTAAGTGCTCGCTGCACTTGTCAACGATTTTCACATCCTGAATTTTGCAAAGCTGGTGTTGTTTTCGGAGAATATTTTCCTACGTTCTCAGTTTGTCTTTGTTAATGTTATTTTTGTGGAACAGTAAGAACAATTTCAAGGATAGTTGGAAAAGTTCTAATGTTGTAAGCATATATGAATGATTTTTGATGAATAGATCAAATTAGAAATTTTATAATATAATAATAAAACAAATTTTTATCTTAGAAACTAATAAAACTGTATATTTAATAAAATTTACATACATAAGTAGTAACATAAAAGCTATCAACACAAATAGCGTATGTACCACAACATTAATTATCCCTTCATGAGAAATATAATAGTAGGTATAGTAGACTTATTTACACATTAATAGTATTAGGTACATCGACTTTCCCGTGGTGTTCCGTGTATTAAGCACACATTATTGTATGTTTTCGCTTACTTGATATCTGTTTCTCAAGGGCCACCTGTTTGAAGTGCTAGGTCTAATCGGCTCTCCGGGTATGAATGGTACCGAAGGTTGGTTCGAAAAATTGATATAACTTGATGTTCTTGGAATGTCGTTTCGTTCAGCGAGTATACCGTAATTTGGGAAAGTCGGAGGACCTGTAGATGCACCGCCACCAGGTAAGAAGATTTGATTGGCGTTCGAGATTAAGCCAATAGACTGTCCGTAAAGCGGTTGTTGAGCCAAAATATTGTCATTTATAGTTGGATTTATTTTGACGACTGGAGCTGTTGGTTCACACACTGTTCCCGCCAGTAGCTGTTTCAGGGGTGCGCTATAAATTCTGAAATTAATGTCACTATAATCAAGTTCTGACTCCAAGAAAACAGGCATACGATCAGACATTACCCAAACATTTCTTATTTCGTCAATTTTAACGTCGCTGGGGAATATGAGACCAACATCGTCTTTGTCTACAAGTGCAATATTTTGAGGTCTATGCGGAAGACCTGAATTCCAACATCCAATTGCATTTTGATCTATTAAATTAAAAAGTTGCACCCCTGTATCATCCATAACTTTAGCTGTAGTATGAGTATTAGCACCGCGAGGACCAACAATATAAAAGTCACGGTAAGATCCAGTTACTTTTCTTTCATCTCTTAAAGTGCGCGTAGAAACAGCAAATTCAGTGTTACTCGTTAGGGGACTAAAATAGAGTGTACGATATCCATCTGGTCCAATCGGCGATGTGGTAATTCCGAATATGCCTTCGGTGCTCCACTGGAAATTTAGACCTGCGATATTGAAGTCTCCAACAAGGGGATCTGGCATGAAGTATCCGTGGTTGAATCGCCACGATTTATTCTGCTGCCATGAGTAGGCAATGAGTCCGTAACCCAATTCATCGGAGAAATAGGCGAATGTGTCTTCGCAACTTGCTCCTTCGTCCAAAGCGATGTTTGCTATGAACGTAGTTGACACGATGTCTTCTGGACGGAATACATATCTTCGAATGCGCTGGTCCGTATTTAAGTCGTAAATATTTAGGGAGTATGGACAAAGATTGGTAACGTTAGGATCTGAAAAAATAAACCCTTTTTCAAATAAAAAGTACCACCTTTTCATTATTCTTAAACTGCATTCGTATTGTTACATGGTAGCTTATCGTCATAGTGATTATAATTTATTCTGTACATACTTTGCTTATGATGATTTTAGGAAAGTTTTGACTTGAATTGCCCATGCCTCGTACACTAGTTTAATATTATCATATATCGTAATTATATTATCCTATGCATTAAGAAGAAATAAAAAAAATATATCTAAAAAAATGGTTAAATACACAAAGAATAGACAATATATTTCTCAGCTGCTTATGGATATGCACCAATTGTTTAACTAACATACTAACCATAGCCATAGGTTCCGACATCTAGGACCCAAAGCCTGTCGCATTTATCAGCTTTGATCCGGTAAACGGTGTTCAAGCCGCTCTGACAGTTTCCCAACTCATTTGCTTCGTAGCTCGGGTAAGGGTTCAGTTTAGGTGATGATTCGTATGGAGCATCAAGTGGTATGTAGTTTAAAGTAGCGGGAATACCTGAAGTAATTAGAAACGAATTTGAGTTATGCAGTAGTTACGAAGTTTTCTGCAGTTTCGTCTCGTGCTAATAGAATTTAGAGCATGATTTTTGAAAAACTTGTTGAGTTTTGTTTCAAATTGGATGGCTTGTTTACAACAAGGACATTTTCAGTCCTAATCGTGTTAAATTAATATTGAATCCAATGGCTTACAAACGATTTGTCCAATAAAAGGAAAGATGAATGTACTGAAGATCTTATAAACACTAGGAAAGGTTTGAGGTGCGTTAATTCAAAAAAATAATTTTCGAAATGTTATGCAACAAGCCTGTTTTTGCTCAATAGAGCGTGTAGCAGGAACTGCACGAAACGCATCAATGCACTGAAAACTTGAAGATAATAGACAGGCGACGCGATTTCTTGCACACGCCCCTAGTTGTATAGTTATACTACACTAGTTGCTGAATATTGCAGTTATTAAATAATGGTCTACTAAATTATAAAGATAGCGATTAGTTTTTAAAAATAAAAGAAAAAAAATGACCATGACTATATACAACTTTTTGAAACACATAATATTAATAACTTCATATTACGTACATATATAAACGGACAAAGAATTTTCGTAACTTAAGTTGATTGTAAAATCGACAAAGCTGTTTTGTGCTATAATTAAATTCAATGGTCGTACTAGTAAATCATAAGTTGATAACAATTGTATTTAGTGCGTAACGAACATTGTTCTTTTGAAGAGTGTTTCAGTGCAATCGGCCATATATTTCAATATAATGTAGAGTTTGTAAATATTCTTCGCGCAATGTTATGTTACATCCGTTACCAATAAATACGGCCGCACCCTGTCATCATACATTACGGTTGTAAGTAAATTTCGCAAATAACTGATGTTGCAGGTAAGGAGTACTACACACAGTCGCACTATACTTTTAATTTCTATCTGACGTTCGTTTTGTGCTAAGAATATATGTTAAATAATATTCATCTATTCTTTATGTTGGATTCGTAGCATTCATGAAAAGTAGGTTTATGTAGGTAGGTACTTGAAGGCAGGTACACACACGGTACAGAATCGGTTAAGCCGTTTCTTCTGAAGATTTGTGTGTATGTTCAGTAGGTCTGAGAATAGGATGTAAACTATTTTCATAGCCTTAAGCAATAGGGATGGTTCACCGCAAAATTTATATTTTTATTTTCTGGAAAATTTGTTAAATTTAGTTATTTTATAAATAGGCCATAAAAGTACATAAGTACAACCCTAAATTCTTGCCTCTATATCACCAACCCCTATTTTTAATAGCGATATTAGTACTTTAACGATAGCGATATTTCTACTTTCGGCGGTCCGTAATAAAAGTATCCTATAAGATTAAAATCCTGCGCAAAGTCACTATTCCACGCGTACGAAGTCGCGGGCGAGAAAGCTAGTAATATATTCATAATCTTACTACTATTTAAAAGTACGAGTATAAACATTGAATTATGATGCTAAATGGCAATAATTTAAGCTATTAAAGCAAAGCTATTGAATTCCAAAAGGCGCTCCGAAGAACACGAATTTGTCATGTTAATACGAATGTCATGTCATGTCATGTTATAAATTGGTCATGTTAATACTAATTAGCAAACCATAATAAGCAGAACTGTAACTTGTTGAAATCTTTAATGTGTACGCTTTAACTTTTTTAAGAGCATAAAAAGTTTATGTAATTCAGGCTGTTTTTAAGTCTGAAACAGGTACTAATATGTTATTCTACAATAAGTTCCTCAATCCGTAGTGTGCTGGAATAAATTCTATTGCGAATAAACAGATCTATGCACAAAATGCATTGAATAATAAAAAAAAATTAATGTATCTGGATAGGATTTTTATTTCCAAAAATATTGTCTACACCAAAAGTTCAATTTTAATTAATTGAATTTGTTTGACATGAAAATTTTGCTGGCTATAAATAGTAGTATTAAATCATTACTTTAAACTAATTGTAAAGAATTTTAATATCAGGTCAAAGGTATGAAGGTGTCTATTGCAGTAGGTACTTTGTTGTAAGAAGGCGTTGCCACAGGCTAGGACACGGTTCACTAAACTAATTGCCCATAAATTGTTCGCAAAGTACACAAATCTAAGCGTTTAAAAGGCATTATAGTTCAAAAGTTACACGTACTTATGTCATTGGTGAGATATTACCACGAATAACGATAATTATTCGTTGTAAATTTAATATAAATTGATTTGCCTTTTCTCAAAACTGTAACATTACTGTGCTTATACGAAAACGTTAATTATGTTGTTGGCGTTCATTGTTAGTCTATTTTCAAGTCTGTATTGCCGAAATATGTCCGTGTAATTAAAATAACTTACTGAACAAAACCTAATGTCTTAGGACAACTATTTGACCTCGGACTTCACTGACCTCTTGGGTCTAGTGGTTACGGAACTCCTAAACCGGAGGTCGTGGGTTCGATTTCCACTCAGGAAAAACAGTTGTCTAAGGAGCACATTTTTTAATTCTAGTTATTGTGGGTGTAATCAAAAAAATTATATTTATTTTATTGAGTTAGTTGTTTTATTTGTAATCAGATGGCTTTGTGTGGAATCGTCCCTAAACACCTAACCCTGTGCCTGATCACAAATTAGGAAGATTCTGTACTATGGTGACCAGACAGTCAATAAACTATATAATAGTATATGAACATCTAAAAAGTATTTACTTATGTGGATAATTTTGTGCTCCACCCCATGACTCGTGGTCATCGCACTAATATTTGATCTCGGCGGGAGTGGGCTCTACCACGCTTGGCTCACAAGTTAACGTCACAACTGAACATATGAGTCAGCCTAGGGTAAAGCATAAATTGGCGAACGTTGCCGTTTATATAATACGTTTACATTTCTTACAAAAAATAAATCGTTATAGAAACAATATATATATAAGAAAATATCTTACCAGCACGCCATCTGGGGACACTGACGAAAAGTTTGTTCCTCCACCTCTCTATTCCAACGGGAAGAGCATTTTCCGGTATGAGGGCACCAGATTGCAAAGCTAATTGTTTTGAGAATGGATCTGGATAATTCCAATCCAGGACATTCCATGAATATAGCTCTTGCAGTTTTACCGCAGCCGATGTGAAACTCGCTAAGCAGCAAAAAAAGATTATCCGAATATCCATTTTTCTTGATCTGCGGATGACATTAATAATAAACACTATAAATTTTTACAGAACAGCAGTAATGAAAATGAAGTAAACTGAACGCGATAAAGGAGAGTGACCGACGTGCGATGATTTATAGAACGATCTAAGAAAATATGAAGGACCGTTAGACGATACTTCACTCATGTATCACGATGAATACGTATCTGTTTAGAAAATCATTAACATTACTTTGTAATGAAAATTCGCTGCGTTAATGTATTAATGTGATTAAAGTAACAATGCATTTGTATTTGAACTAAGACATTTATTTAGGATCTATTCGAACAAGCCCATGGGTCTAAGTGATCATTGTATAGCAGTTGGATCGCATAACCATCCTATTTCTACACCATCACGCGGAGCACTTTATTGACATAAATAGCTTTTAGTGGTCTCTTCGTACAGCATTAATCAACGCTAATTCAAAACGTGTCGAACGCTAATACATTAACGCAGTGAATTTTCATTACAAAGTTATGTAAATGGCGTAATTTTGCATCACTGTTCTATACAGCAATTAATCACGATGTCTAAGACATTTTCTATTAACTTATCGTCATAAGAAAGTAATGAAGTAATCGAGAGACAAGATATCTGCTATGAACGGTAATTCCGAAATTTAAACGATCGTATACAATATACATAACAAAATGTACACTTAGAATGTCACGTAGGTGAGCCTACGAACATGTACCTACGTACATGAAAAGACCGCGCCGCCAGGCGATTATGGTGAGACGGTCCGAGTAAAACTGAAATTTGCGGACCCACTTCTACTATTTAAAACTTACCACTACCTCCTTCCAGCCGTTAAGTACGAAGGAGCGACCACAGAGTTAGAAATCACTTTTACTTGCCTTGCGAGTATTTGCGATCGGAGAGGATATTTGTAATATGTAGATAAAACTTAATATACAACACAATAGAAATACTAGGAGATAAGCAGTACCTAAGTACAAAATTTTATGTTTGTTTCTGTAGAATGTCCTGTGTACTAAATTGTTAAATAAATAAATAAATACTAACTAGTTATTCGCAATTACTTAACAATGAAACTCTGAACATGACTTTGTAATCAATGAATTCCATCATAGCTTGAGATAGAAATATGAAGAACTGGTAATAGAGCTACTTAAAGTACAGTAACAAGTGTAGAGCGTAATACGAGTACATTGCTCGTAATAATAGCTCACATACAGTTTGGACTAAACTGTCAGAGACGGAAAATAACGTAACATGTACGTTATGTTTGATACTTTTAAACGTTTGCCAAAACATACAGTATTGCCTAAAAGGTATCACGTAATTTTGTCTATACACATATATAAAAGGGTGATTTTTTATTATTATGACAGATTATACAATATTTCAAAAATTAGTATTATTCTGTTTTTGTATATAGCGACAACTATCGGCCATGTCTGAATATAATAATACTAGCTTTTGCCCGCGACTTCGTCCCGCCCCCGCCGCAAAAATGTAATAACGATATCACATAAGAAATCTCAAAACTAACAGTATTTCTCTACTATATAATAATGTTTTGTATACATAGAATAAAACTGTAGAAGAGTTCAATTCTGTACATTGCATAAAAACTAAAAATAATACCTCTAGGGGTCTCCATACAAGTAACACAAGCTAAAAAAAATCATTTTGAAAGGTTTGTCTGTCTGTTTGTTGTTCGGCTTTAACGCAAAAACTGTTGGACGGATTTTGATAAAACTCTTTTGTTATATAGCTATTATGTAGTTCTCAGCAACATATAGGCTATAGTTTATTTTGAAATACTCGAAAGGCTGCCCAAAATGTCTATTACACGCGGACGAAGTCGCAGGCAAAAGCTAGTTATACATTATAAATCTTCCTCTTAAATCTCGGTATCTATTAAAAAAAACCGCATATAATCCGTTGCGCAGTTTTAAAGATCTAAGCATACATATGTAAAGACAGTGGAAAGCGACTTTGTTTTATACTATTCGTATGTAGTGATAAATAAATAAAGAATCCTTCGTTCCATAACACAGACATTTCTGATAATAACTAAGTCTATGGTAAGCAACAGTCTCGGGTGGCTACAGTTGGCATGCTCGAGTTACTCGGTGCAGTGCAATCGTCACTCTGCTTGGATTCCCATTTCCCATAAGCAACCAGTTTCATGTAATTATGAATTAAAAAAGGGCATTGTTGTTATAAATAGAGTAAAACAATTGTTATACATAATATGCATGTACTTTAACTTTGTTCCTTTTATTTTCTCTAGATTATATTTTAGGTGACGAAACTGTATGACTTAATAATTTCAAATTCTAGAATACTACACCCGAAAGAACATATTCTTTATACGTAATGAGACTGCACGCCAAAACAAAGTGATGTAACAAGGTGTGTAGGCAGGCGATGGTTACAAATTGGAATCCGGGGTCATGTGTTCTTCCAGCTTGAAGAGTTTTTTAATGGTTGAATCACACAGGTCATTTACAGGTCATATTTTTTTCAGGGGTCTGTGGATATTTATTTATTTTTTATTTATTTATATATTTATTCAATAAGGGCACACCAACTAAGTACATAAATTATTAAATATTAGCTAAACATGTAACATTGAAATTATCATTTCATATTATGCATTTAAATTTGCGACTTAGAAATCATTTGCCGCTAGTAACATCGGCTGAGTTATATAGGACATTTTCAAATAAAATGTCAAAACAGTTTATCACTTTATATATGTCGCAGTTATTCTGCTTTAAAGTAATAAGTAAATATATATTAATTATGAAAGATTAGTTTTTTAATAAAACAATAACGATTAATTAACTCATGGATTTGTCATTGATTTAGAAACAGTCTCAACCGTCTACATTATATTTGTAACTAGCTGTCCTGGCGTACTTCGTACCGCCTTACAATATATAAACAGTTTAGTTTTAATCATATTTGACGGGACGT
>DWUN01001215.1:0-17538 GCA_018249975.1 Passova gellias
GATATAAATCTATAACTATATATCTATAAATCTATAACTATATATCTATAAATCTATAACTATAACTTATTTTTTGAACAAAATAATATATATGTAGGTAAATAGGACAACAGAGGCACGTGACAACAGAATGTTGACAAAGCAACAGCGAAGGTTCCTGATATACAAGTAGTAGTCGGCTCCTAAGCTATAAAGTTACATGAGTGTTAATTTGAGCAAGCAGTAAACATTTATAGGCTTGTGCATCGATATTTAATGAAGAAATAGCGTTGACGGTACATGTTAAGCTTTGGACGCGACCCTGGCGACTAAATGTAAAATGCATATTACATCATGGTACAGCTTTTGTTATGTACATTGAGTTTTGGCCGTTTTTAATGTTATTACAGAAAACATTTGACATTCAGATTTTAACATGTCTTAGACTCGCATCAATACGAGGCTGAGACACGTTATATGTTATGTTGTGGAATCATTGAATAAAACATACTGGTTGTTTTAGAGTTGTTATAGGTTTAGTGTTAAATACTTTTTCGTATTCCCTCTTTACCACGCAACAAGGCCTACCATTAATATTATATACGAGTATGTGATTTATCTGTTAAGTTTAAACTAACGATAGTATTCTTTCAGTTTGTTAATCCATTCCTTCTTAATATTTAATAAAACTGTTCCAATAATCCACGTACTTTCCTTAATTGCTTATGTTATGAACCTATAGGTACCTACTTTAACTTTTAAGTATTGGTCATATGTTTAACTACATTGAGAAATTCAGTTTAAGTGACTTGATGTTTGTGTGATTTCAATGTTGAATTAAGTTCAAGTTAATTTAAAGTTTTGAGATTTCAATCTCAATATTTTGTCCTATGCGCGACAAACGAGTTCATTTTGATTAACAATTTGTAGTGTATGAAAATTGAGACCGAATTGTTCCGTCATTACTTAGTGCATAAGTGAACTGTTATTAGCAACCAGACAATCGTCGGTTGATGGATGGCTTGAGACTATACTCGTACCAGAACAGATTTGTGGCCGGCCCTCGCTCGGTTTATGAACCAGGTCCCGTAGACCCACGCGCGAAACGTAAGTAAACTATCTTCGTTCACTTGGTTTATTCTAAGTTCTTGCAGTATCAATATACCTTGTATATAAGCTTAGAAATATAAAGTAATAAGCACTGTATCGCTTTTTTATTTTATTGTTATATACACCATATTTTATTTATATCATCTATCAATTCTCTGATGTTACCAGAGTCAATTTGTAATCAGGTTTGTACTTAAATTTTAGGGTAGTTCCAGAATAGAGCTATGTACGTATGTTGAAGAAGACAAACGTATACGATTTATTATTATTATTATTATTGATTTTATTGTATATCATTGTTGTTTAATTTCTTTTTTATGCGGATATTATCATATTATGTACATGTGAGTATTTAATTATAGATTTATACGCTTGTTACTTCCTAATCTCTATTTTCTGTATAACGGATAACTGCTAAATATTTTGTAACTGTAATGCTTTCTTAGGGTATGAAGCCCCAATTTGTAATAGATAAAGTCACCGAGGAACAGACTAGTGGGCGTTATTAAACTGAGACGTTCTTTTTCTAGTTAGATTCAAACAGCAAATTATAAGAATGGAATACAGTTAGTGGCGCTCCAGTAAATGCTTAAGCAAACCTTTAGTCGTATCTAATGCACTTAGAACTTACTGTGATTTTCACTTCAACGCAAAAATTTACATGTCGCTAAAACTTTGCGCAAAAGTCGCATTGATAGCTTTGTTAGTACTGATTTGCACATGTAATTGATTGCAAAATTGTCAAACAAAGGAGAAAAATTGGAACACGTGACTAATGTTATTATCTGTGATGAAGCTCATTCAAATGCAGAACAATGCGGTATCGCACAATGGATTAGCGACCGCGGGGATATTTCACGGTTATTACGAATCACGATTGGACGCAGGATGAAGGCGCATCGGAGGACGATCGAGCTGTCATATCAGATTTGAGACAATTTGTCACCGACCCATGTCACCTGTATTAATTTAACGATAAAATAACCACCGTAACATGGATACATTGCCGCCCACGTGCGTTATGGAAATCAGTAGGTCACTAGGAGCTATTTTGACGTGAGATTCGCTTACGCTAGATTTGCGCTTTGATTCATACAGCCTGTGGGCGACTCATCGGCGTGTACAAGGTCGATGTACTCGAATTTGCGGTACCTTTATTTGCATATCAACTGGTCAGACTTTAAAAAACTGACACCAATAGATAGTTTCGTATTGATGTTGGTGCAAATCGGTATCAAGGCCACAGTCTGCTCTCACTGGCTTACTAGGTAAGTGTAACGCCTAAAATCAACTTTGCTTATGATAAATTGCTTATTGTGAGTGAGATAAGTGTCGTTTATTTGAGTGGATTCCTGTGTCGGTGGAGTGAAAGCTCGTTAGTTAATATCGATACGCAAAGATTGAAGATGTTCAAGTTTGGGGATTATAATTAATGGTATGTATTAGTCATGAAGTGTTTTCAATTTAAAATATTTTTTTCTCAATCTTTTATGAATGATTTTCGTGACTTGAATAAACAGGCGAAACATGAACTGAATAAATTCATTTACAAATTTTTCAAATATGGCACAGCTTTTTGAAAGTTAGAAACTTTTAGACAAATCTTAATTTTGGAGGATTCGGCTGTAGTAATACTCTCGTTAATATTCTTTAAGACGTACTCTGGCAAGCATGTAAGGAGGCCACCTCATGATAAGGGGTCATAGTTGGGTAAGGTAACCATAAGCGACGTCAATGTGGTGACAGGCCTATAAACGATTTGTCAATATTCTATTTATAGATACTTATTATATTCAAAGGGTTTAACAATCAACGGTCTAGACGTGTCAGCGAGTCGTGTCAATTGCGTGCGAATGGACATTATACGTTATTACGTCCACCTTAGCTGACGCAATTAGAGTTATTAACACCGAAATGTGGATTGCTACCTATCATTATGGTATTTCCGTCCAACCACATTTGGCATCCAAACGGCACGGAATTATAGTTAAACAATTAGTCTTATTAGGAAAATACTATTTCTTTCGTAAGGTACAACTAAGCGCAACTTTGGTAATACTCGGATAATAGGCTGTGTTTATGTCAGAACTAGACTTAATGCTAAGCCGATAACTTGTCATTGCAAGAGACGTTCACCGAGTCTTGTGTATATATTGCTTTAACATTGGCTTCATTCGCATATATAAGTGTGAATAGTTGGCAAAATTATAGTAAAACATATCCTTGTCTTGTAAAACACTTAAAAGTGCACGAAAGTTTAGTAATATAATGTACGAGTATAAACTAGTTGACTTCACGTTGATGGTGATGTGATGTGCTCATCTTTTCCGGGAAAAGTTATATTTGACGAGTAAATACTAAATACCTCAAGGTTCTGTGACATAATAAAACTTTTCTGAAAAATAGCTAAGTGTCGTTTCTTTGAAAATATTACACCGTAAAGTGATTTAAATTATTTTGAAATTTTATACTGTTCATTATGGTAATTTGGCAACCCGCCTTTGACCAGTAGTATGCTGCAGTTTGAGGAGACAAATGTTGTAGAACGTTAAGTCCTGGTAATGCGCATGTAACAGTGAAATAATAATAACAATAACAACAGGCGCAGGCTAAATTTACCTAACTAATAAGCAATTTGGATTCATCTAGGTATATAAATTAGAAAACTTCTTTATAAGGATGAAAAGTGTTTTTAAGTGTGTTTATCTAAACAATTATTATTTTTTGCTGGCATTTTAAATCTGTTAAATGTTCGTTTGTGCTGCGATAAGTTTATATCTCATACGATTAGATTGATAGTGCAAAAAGCTTTGAATAATTTAGACCAGACGCCTTAAATTTAGCACCAGTTACATCAGCGTATTGCTTGCTATTGGTTCGCTTTCCATTTACGACTTTCTATGCTATAAGCTAATATTAATACATATAAGAATCGGGTATACGGAAACAATGCATCTTTAAACACACACGTCTAGCGCAATTGATGCTTCTAAAGGTATCGCCCCACTAGAGTAAATGGTAATTTCTTAGTATTACAAGATTTTCTTTAAAAAAAGATAAATAAAAAAAAATGATATTTTTAATTTATATACCACAATAAATGTATATAACAATAATGTAATTATTTAAGCAAAAAATTTAAACTCTTGAGAAATAATTTTCTGTTCCATTATACTTTACTACTGAAAACTGTAACAAATGTATGTAACAATATCAGGCGTAAAAAATGGTCGTTGTACCTGTATGATATAGCACATGTTATTGTCATCGTAAGGTTCAGTGAGCTGGTAATATATTCAACCACAATACTAGGAAGCGTACGTCAGTTTGTATGACCACTGAGTACGCGTTAATGTGCCGTCTTGGTAATATGCACCAGATACAATAATTAAAAATATCAAGAGGAAGATATCTTCGATTCAGTGGGAGTGGGCTGTAATGTAAACATCGCAATTATGTTATGCAGACAAACAGACAGACAAACTTATATACTCATTTTTCTGTTGCTCGCCAGGTAGGTTGCAAAAGAAAATTTATATTAGAATGCTTTTCATATGAATATGAAATGGAAAAATGTCGTTCAAGATCTGCTCCTGTCGTCGACGTAACTGGAATGAGATTTTAATTTGATTTTGATTGATTTTCCCAAGTATTTTTTTTACAATATCATATATCGGTGCTATTTCTCTTACAGTGCTTAATGTTATATGATACTACAACGCATATATATATATATACAAACATATACGTAGGTATATACACAGCTATATTCTTATATACCTGTATATACAGGAATATATACAGGAATATATATATACAGGATATATATAGGTACAGGAATATTATTTTTTTAAATTTATCATTATTATTGTCTTCGTTTTATATGTTACGATTGTAATGTCACGATTAGTATTACGGTTACTGGCTCGGTACAGTAGGTAGATGCCCTGCTGGCCGCCAGTCAATCTGTCGGGCGTACTTTCACGACGGATGGCCGCCCACGCGCCGCCGTCTCGTCATCCGCTAATATATGCAACTGAAATGTAAGGGAACGTAATCCAATTTATAATTCGGCAACCGTCGTGAGTAACCGTGTTATATAAAGATGTATTTATGCTTGTATTTTATAGCTAGTTATATAAATCACTACATAGTATAAAACAAAGACGCTTTCCGCTGTATGTCCCTATGTATGCTTAGATCTTTAAAATTACGCAACGGATTTTGATGCGTTTTTTAAATAAATAGAGTGAATAAAGAGGAACGTTTATATGGATAAAAACATCCATAATATCAGCTAGCTAGGTCAGCTAGTGATATATAATGTACGAATCGCGGCAAGACTCTTGACTGTTGAAAATTAAAAAAAAAGAATTTCTTGATATTTTTGCGCTATTATGAACCAGTTTCTATTATTTATACCTATTATTGAAATAAGGTGAGCGCAATGAAGTTAAGAAAGTTTTTTATTGATCGTATTTTAAAGCGTCACAAACCTGCATACAAACGTAAGTGTTTAGCAGACATCTTGTAAATAATGGTATTTTAAAAACAGGCAGTAATGACGTTTTATTGATAATATCCATACCGTGAATATCCCAAACGTATCACCTTTTAATATCATTAAACAAACATAAAAGCGAGGAGATTTATAAAGATTGTTGCTACTGACCGTACAGGGCGAGCTGTCGACCCGTCGATTTGTTACGGACATCGTATTAAGTACCGAACGTTTTATTTGTAACGGATTAATTGAACATTCGTGTTGAAGATCCAATTAAAGCGGTCCAATAAAGTCACCGCTAACTGGCGAAATATTACTTTTTGTTGTGATATTTAGACCGTGCGATCGTCAAGCTCATATAGCACCTTTTACGGGTAAATGAGTCACAAGTCAGTGAATCTTTCTTCCCCGAAATTGTATTGGCCAAACATTTTTCATTGTACACCTCTTCCCCTGCTAATAACTACAAAGTGTAAGAGTTTAGGAGACCCTTGGATTTTCGAAGATTTACTATGTTTTGACCTCACCATGCCATCCTCGTATTGTTGTATCGTCCCGCTTGTTGAAGTTAAACAACTTTTAAAACATTAAATCACCTTCGTAAATTATCTTCGTCTGTATACAAAAAGTCTTATTTTAAAAGTGTGTATTGATTTAATAAAATTATTTGTTCTAAAACAAACAGTACTCAACGCGACGTGCACTTTACCGATTATTTGATCTTTAATCGCCGTTTGTTTAACTTTAGAGCACTTTAATTGAAACATGGCTCGGAATAGATATCCATTGTGATTCAACAGGTGCATACTTTAAGTCCGATCCGATATTCCAATGTAAAAATAACTTTTACTCATTATCATAAAGTGTCAATTCCAACGCTAGTGTTACTCACGGTGGATATATTACATAAGATCTGCCACAAGGTCCGAGTTCGAAAGAGTTCGCTAGTCACTTCTCGCTGGCTGTCGGGTAATATTTGTTTCATGAATCACGTCCCGAGATGAAATTTTAGATTGTTTGCAGTACTTATGTCAACGATTGATTGAGCAACTTTGAACAGCCGCGACACGAATTGCATTTTGTATGTTGTTTGCTAAACAGCACTTTGGATGTGAAAAAGATCGCGTATCTGTACGTTACGCAATTGACTGATAAGCAAATTTTTGTAAAGGTTTTTCTTATCAAAGGTGATGAAACATTTGAAATAAAACATGCTAATTGATGTGGACAGCTTTCAACCTTTAATTGACCAATGTTTTTCCATCGAAATTATTGTTGAAATAGTATTCAATACCAGAAATGAGTTAAGTCTACATTTACTCTTCAGAATCGCATTACCAGTTCTTGCACTCATCTTTATCATTATCAACTCTTATTTCCCTCCACTTTTGAATATGGAACTCCTGTCAGAGAGGGAACATTTATGGGTAGAATGGCTCACGCTGACCAATTGCAGTTAAGTTAAGATGCATGATCAAAATTTTTCGAGTCCTTTACTCATATTATAATCGGGAATGAATTAATTAGTTTTGGCTATGCAGCGTTCTACATCTATTTACGTCTTACATACAGGTGTAATGCACATATTTCTGTGAAGGCACGGAAGGCAACCTTAACAGTCACTGGATAAGCATTTAGGGTGACCTTACGTTTACCGTAGCTAGCGATGACGTTAGCAATGACGTTATGAAACGCCGCCCGCCCACCATCCGACTGTGGCTCTATGAATCAGTTTGTTCTGCTCCCAAAAAAGGCGTGGTTGCGACAGGTGAGTGTTAACAGATTGATTGTACTTGCGGATTTGGTGTTTTGTGGCGCAACGATAGGAAATCTGGTGTAATTAGCCCTATATAGTGCTAGTGATAAATGACAGGATATTCACTGCGAATGCCTGGAAGCAATTTATGTTATTGCATTTTTATATTATATTACAACTCAAACATTTTACGTTTCATTAAAATTATTATATCAGCGCTCCAATTTTCAAAGCATAACGTGATATTACTGTATTATTTTAAACGGATTAACTTTCGCATTTACAATGTCAGTTACAATGTGAATTTTCTTACCAGATTTAATTAAAGTGAAATATGTTAATAGCAAGACATTTTCGGATCGTTAAACTGAACCGTTTAGTTTAGCCGAACAAGAAACAATGTCTCAATGTTTTGCCTTAAACGTGTTTTCATTTACGACACGCCTTTAAACAGTGTTCAATAAATGGCAGTAGTCACGAATAATTGCTATAATCACGACTGGAAGTGATAAAATTTTATCCCTATTGTTTCCAAATGGGTAATCTCTAATCTACATGGTTTAACGTAAATGTCTATGACACTATAGCTTTGAATATTTCTGAATACAAATAAATTATTTAAGGTGCAACTTCTACATTCTTGTAATTAGAACAAATGCAGTTATATTTTTATTTATCGGTTTATTGCTTTTTAAATTTTACATTGTAAAGGAACAAATGTGAACTTACCATATACGTATTCTTAGATCGCATATCTTAGGGTCGTTAGAGAAACAATAATTCACATATAATATGTAAATAATAAATATACAGTTAATATATAATATAATGATGGAAAAATGTGGTAAATCTAGGTTAATTAAAAGTCAATTAACGTACTAAATTCTCTACAAGTGGCTGCATGAAAAAAAGCAAGGACAGTATTGTAGGCAATTTTTTACGTGGAACCAAAAGAATTGTGCAAGATGGGTACCGCTGCATTGTATAACAGTAACTCGACAATAAGTATTAGATACCACACACATAAATCAGTCATTACTCAGCTGTTCGAATGCCTTCTAAAACTTAACTATTTAAAAACGAGTGGTGAGGCACATCTTTTTAATTTATATTGTTATCCTTCGTGTACGTTAAAGCAATGTTAAAAAAAGCAAATTATTTATTATCTCAGTAACGAACTCCCTATGATTGATTTTCAAGTCAGCGAGTAATTTACGTGTTAATGTCGGACACGTCTATTACCTGCTATGTGATATTTACGGTAAGTAATCCGCGCATAAAACATATTGACGTTTATAACGGGCAGGGACAATTTGTCTAGACCAACAGCACGGGGTAATCGTGTGTGGTAGAGAGCAAATACTGGAAAGTCGATACAAATTATGTTTCATATAAGTCGTTGAATGCTGTTAAATTTAATGGTTTATGAAATATAATAACAATTAGTTAACATGTTTTATGTTATTACTACAGGTTTCGTGATAGCTCTGTTGAGATATCTCTGTTGTTTCTGTTGTTTTTTTTAATTTATTCAAATAATGATTTTTAAATTACCGAAAAAATTTTATTACAGAGATCGTTATTTAAACAATGGTTGTTGCTTAGTAATACAATTTTTATGTATAGCATAGTCTGTTTCTGTTGCTTGCATTGAAGTAACAAGGTATCTTATAAAATAATAGGTACAACGTTGCGCAATAGTGAGTGTGGTTTTAAAAGTTTTCATAGAATTTTATTAATTACAAAGTGCGGACGGGTAATGCAATGCGATATCGTTGTAAGCCTCGGCAAATCTATTGTTAGCAATTTACGAATTCAATTTGACTATGATGCCATTGAAAATTTAACAGAAAAGTAAGTATAAAGAAAAACGTTTGGGAATCCTATTTATTTTCATAGCCGTCGCCACAATGTGTGCAATTGTATTCGGTTGTTACAAAGTGAATATTCCATTCGTCTGCGTGTATTGAATGAGGGGAAGCGGCCTGCGTTCGATTTGTTCGCGGCGATGAATGGCTTGTAACCTGGCGCTGAAATATTTACTCAGAGTTGTTATTAAATATACGTTTATTATTAATCAATTTGTTCGGTTATGTCGTTAGGAGAGTCTGTCACTCTTGACGACAGATACGCTGGTCTGATCAAATTAAAATGCTAACCGTAGCTGCCATAGACCAGGCTGAAAGTCGACCAATATGGAGAACCCCAGCCAGGAACATATGAGGCTTCCCAAGTTCCACTTTCCACCAGCAACAATTGAAAGAAAATAGTTTCAAGGCACGAGGTTCTGATGTCTATTTTCTTACATATTTGGATTATATTTTATCGATTAATGTTCGGACTTTATTTGACAATTATGAAACTTTTGTTGATATCAAAGTTAGTTTTATTACATTATTAATGATTAGAGTCATCAGCACACCAAAAGTCTTACAAAAGGCGTACAGCGGTGATTAATTATTGATATACGGGTTTTTTGTTGCAGATTATTATCAGCTCTTTATAGATCTTCGTTGAGAGTCTTGTCGTCGGCGACACTTACTCAAGGCTTGATGGATGTGCGGCGCTGCCGACCCACCACTAACGCTGCTCCACGCCCATTATATGTACGCGCCATTACACACGGGAACATGAAGCATTCCAATTCGATTTTCCGGACAGAAAAAAAAAAGTATAATAAGGCGTCAAAAGAGCTCTCCTTCAAAGCCGGTAATTCATTGGCGACTCCTCGGCTGTTGCAAATGTCCATAGGCAACGGTGACCACTTAACATCAGGTGTCCTCTCTGCCTGTTTGCTAGGCTAGTGTATGTAGGATTAGATTGGATTTCAATTCAATAAGACAAAAACAACAGAACTCGTGATTTTTACCAATTTATGAATATCATAATCCTGGGCTATTTTATTGTCTACGAAATATTTTAAATTTCGATGAGAAGTTAATGATGAATTCTAAGCCAAATTCAATATCCATTTGGAATAACGGAATTAATGTTAAATTTAGTTCAGACACAGATAAATAAAATATGCAACAAATGTATGTGTTTGTGAAAATATCATTTGTAACATTTACTTATTACCTCATTCTATCCAAATTTACTAGAATTTCAGAGCCCTAACGCTCCAACAGAAATCGTGCACGGGGAATATTCTAATAGGTGTGTGGGTGTTTATTATTTCAATATGCCCTTAATTGCTTAAGTATTACGTCTCAGTAGTCACTGAACCGAATTTACATAAACCGCTATTTATTTGACGATTTCATTCAGATTTAACTAAAGTTTTTAGTACTCAGAAGTAGCCACACATACATTTGTATTTCATGCATTATTACTAATTTATACAACTATTGTAGAAAGGTTATTAAACAGTTAGTAGAACAGAATAGTAATATAATATGCAAATAAATTATTTGATTAATAAAAGTAAAGTTTACTTAATGCCCCAATATTCACATAATATATTAATGCAAGTACATATATTTATGTCTTCTTGATCCGTAGTCACTTTGTCTGGCTCCTGGTCTGAATGTCGTGAGTTTGATTCCCACCCAAGTCACACAGTTCTTCATTCTGTGTTTGACGATTCGAACCAACATCTGTACATATCATTGGATTTAATTAGTTATTTATTTCAGTAGTGGATAATATTTATAAACAAACAAAAATTCCATTGTAATGACAATTATGTAAGGAATGTGTAGTAAGTAGTAATTTTACTTTATGTAGTTTATTTATCCTAATGACACTTCAAAAGAAAGAAACGTATTATTACGTACTAATAATTTCGAATTTCTGTCAAGTATTTACAGCAATTTATGTCAACTAGGTATACTTTTATATTACCTACTGTCCATCAAAAACATTATTACTAAGTTGTGAAACGGTGTATTTATGATATTTATTCGTATATTATAAAGTAATACATCAGCGAGCCTTGACAAGTGGACGATATTCTCTGTCACATCAATATATCTCTATCGACGTAAAGGTTAGCGGTGCGATGACACATCGATATTACTTCGTGCAGAACCATTTAATCCCATACGTACACGCTTATCCAGATCGTGAGCTTTCAATGCAAACGGGTCGCGTGCTTTATTGATAGCGTCAATACAGTAGAGCGAACTTAATGACCGCTGCGGTAAATGAGACTAATTAAATTTTCGTAGTATTGTAATGTCGCTAGAGGTTTGACAGATTGATTATATTGATAAACGTAAACAAAATTATTTGATCAGACGAAACTGTCGCATGTACCTAATGTACCTAATGTAAAATGTTCTAAGCATTTGTGATATCAGTACTGTCAAACGCGATTTAATTGCGACAATTCCTTGGGTTACATTTGATATTATTGAGTAAAGAAACTGAAACTTTTGCTTTGATATTCGGCAATGCTTATTTAAGGCATGAAATCGAAAACCCGTCAAATTGACGGGTTTCGTATATCTAGTGTTAAGCTTTTCGCCTGTATTTTAGTGGATGTGATTCTTTAACAAATACATACATTACATTACATTACATTTAAAAGTTTAACAAAACAGTAGGTACGTCAGAACTGACACGGCTATGGTAAGAACGTGATATAAAGAGAAATACGGTTATTTTATATTTTGAGACGGTGACGAAAACTTTTAACTGTTAATAATAAACACTAAGGGCACTTTTTAAGCTATACAATACAATATTATTTATTATAGCAAGAAATTGAAAGGGCATACTTAAATCGCATTATGCTTGTATATAAATATTAATGCCTTAGTTTTGAGATGCCTCCGTCAAGTCATTATATCAGCTCGCAGCGTGTCATGGGCCGAGGCGGGCGGCGGGCGGCGGCCCACATAGCGATGGTATCGCCAGCCACCGTTGCGCAAGCTCACTCGCTCCCGCGCTTCATTAAGCTGTATGTAAACCATCCGTTCTGTCAGATCTATGCCGCGTATCGCTGCTGTATCAGTCCGTTTTGGTATGAATCTGAAAATAATAATGAATTCACATTTAAAATGTATCAGTGTTTTGAATATCATTATAACTTAATAGGTGTAAAACTTAAATCCTTCTGCCATGGTAAATTGTATTAGGAATACTTAATTGTTTTTATGTAAACTCAGTGTGCATACAATAGAAGTTAACAAGGAGAGCTTGAATGTGTTGCATTGGGTGCTTAAGGCTCTGTGTCATAGGTTCTGTCTGCTTTTTAGTGGATTTGCAGCTCGATTTGCAATGAAGTGGGACCGTGGGATGTATGCAGATTGCTGTGTTTTAGTGTTTCAGTAGGTTGGTTGACGACAATTATGCAGTACCTACCGGCAAAACTAAATACGATAAGCTTTATCGTTTTGTATTTCATGTTTACTTATGATATACGAGTATAAACTGATTTCCTTGCACATTATACTGACCAATATACAAGCAATTGGGAATGAATATTATGTTGGTACATTAAGGTAGATAGATATTTATGTATAATACAGGCTACATGTTTTTCGGTAAACGACGTCTACGCAAGTATTAGTTAAGCTCTAGTTAAGTCTCCTCTTTGTATATGAAGAGAGTAGCAATCGAGCAAGTACCAGTGACAAGTGGTCGCTGTCACTCATAGACATCTGCATCCAACCTCTAATAAGACTGTAGGAATGGGACATTAGTTAGTAAGTTAGTTAGTTCGTAACAAGTATGCCGGTTTAGATTGGACTCAATGCAATATTCTTAAAATGTTTTATAAATTATGATAAACAGTAGCAACTTTGGTCATTATTACAAAAGAATATAAGGAATAATTTTGAAAAGTAATAAGTCGATTCAATCTTAGAGTGCGTTCTGGGTTCGATTGCCTATAAAATTATCTTTGCGAAAACTGTTCTGATTACCTAAAATCTACATATATTTCGTTAGTACCGTGTGCATCTCTTGTGAAATCATATTTTTGCAGTCTGAGCGCAAAATAAAAAATATTTTTAAAGTTATGACTTGCACAAACATCGAATGTTTGCCATGAATTAAGTTACGGATACTTACGTAAAGCAAATTGAGGTCACAATTCTATTTTCTGACTCGAAAAAAACAGCAGACGCTGTTGTGAGCAGGCGTAGCCGCCGGTTATCATTTCCTAGAAATGGCGCGTAAAAATAAGACTGGTTGCATATTTGCCACAGATTGACAGCCCGCAGTTCACACCTCACGGTACGCGCATGCGTCAAAGTTCTCGCTCTGACGCAATAGTTGTGTGCCGCCCAACCGTGCGAGCATTGGTTTGCGCCAAATATTTAGCCGATACTCATTATAATCGATACTTAAACACTTTGACAATCAATATACATTTATGAAATAATCGCATGTGTTTTTGTTTTTGTGTTTTCGTATAAATGCCATTAAATTTGATTGTTTGAATTGTTGATAATTATTTTCATGTTAGCGATGTTCTATTGATGCGCAGTATTACTTAAACAATGTTGTATCTTCGGTTTTCTTTTATATTATTATTAAAAATATTATTAAGCTCATTAAAGCTTATTAAGCTCATTAAATTTCTTACAATGAATCATAAATTGTACAATTCGTCTTTTTTCGTAGATAAAATTCGTGAAAGCGTTCCCCTTTACAATTTTCACCGAGGCTACTAATTTGGTATTCCTAGATACATGTGACACTAAGTTATTTAGGTAAGGGAGTATAATGTTACTCTTGCGGTTGTGAGGAACTGATTTGAGCCTAATACCTTGTGATTCAAGCCTCAATACCACGGTCTCTAGTTCAAGGAGAAACGCATGTGTCAACAATTATTTAGCGATTGCAGTGTGGGCGTATATACCGTGATTTTATCTGGCTCAACATTTACGATTAGATATATCTCTTGAACTAGATCTAGTAGCGTGTAAGATTCTTCAAATGTTACACGGCATTGTCTGTTAGATTTTCTATATGAAGCAGTCTCTTTATTATGTGGCGAATGTTATAAGTAAAATGTTTATGTAACTAAAATCATTATGATATCTTCTTCGTAATGCCTGAAGTTGTCTACAATCTGCATTGCATACCGTGCAATATGTATGTATCAGGTCTATCTATAAATACATATTTATATAACTTATGAACGCATAATAAAATGTGTGAGACGTAACGCGGGGAATCCTAGTTAGCTCCGTAAGAGGTGATAATGAACTGTATTATCAGGCTATTTATTATGATTGATTTGTTGTTTCAAATCTATTGGACTTAGATCTATTTATAAAGATTTGAAGGATTGTTCAATATAGTGCTTTATACGAGTCAAATTGGTATTAACTGCTAAATATTTAAGGCTGTGTCACACAGTTAGTGGTAATCATTGCAGTGGTTTACGGAAAATCGACAAGTAATTGGTTGTTTATAAGAAATAGCTTGCTGATACATCCCGTGCCAGATTAGCAGCACTTCTTGAGCGACCGTGTGCATATGCAGGCGAGTGCCAGCCACGCGGTGGAAATCCATATTAACTGCAGTATGGGATATGTAAAATGCCTTCTGTAAAAAAAACGTACTGATAGCTGTGTGATGATTTAGTATTATATGTAATGCTGTCAATTCCTGGTTGCTTAAGAGGAATTCTAACTACCATGGCAGCAAGTCTGCTACGTGAGTTTTACAATAGTTTCCTCATATTGTTTCCTTATTACGAGAAAGTAGGTGATGTACAATCGAATCTAACTGCGACCACTCGAGGAAAAAACGGAAGTGACACATCCACGTACGTTAGCTATTGATGTTATCGTCAATATTGAATGAAAGGATTATTGTTACAACTAGTACTCGTACAAACGCCTACGTAATACACCGTGCGTCGCAAATAACGACTAATCGGCTATGACGTTGGGTTTGCCAAACAGATGTACCGACAGCACCTTGTCCACTTCGACTAGCGTATTCGCTATCTTATCAGTGGGATACGTGACACTTATAATAATCTTGCGCTCTTCTACTGACGTGGGTTAACCCCCGTGTATGAGTCGGTAATGGGTTACTTCCGTTCTTGACAGACAATTAATATCAATTACAAAGGTGTTATTATTATACCTAGATAAAAAAATAAATAAATAAATGATGTGGACGAAAAGATTATTTGAAAGTATTTTAATATTCAGCGTTAATAATACCAGTGGAGTGTTTAGTTATTACAAACCTTAGAGGAAATAAGTGAACTAGTCTAGGCTAACTTTCGTGTATTGTTTTCATCTAACGCATTCTGAGGGTTGCTTTAGTCGGAAAGGTAGGTAGGTAGGTGTTAGTGTTTTTTATTGCCTTCGTAATGGTTTCAAGTCACAGTGACTTACTGCTTTAAAAAAGTTATCTCCAAAAATCTTTATGATTTTTTTATATAGGTACCGACGCTGATTAAATACGAGTACATCCTATGATTTAAAATGTGCCTCAATAACAGCTTTTAAAACAATGATACTGAGTACAATTATTCAGAAATATTAGGTACAGCAATTGATTTCTATACCGATTATTCTGGCAATTAAGGTGATTTTCTATAGTGTAAAAACGGAACTGTGTCGAAACTATTTCTTACCTACACCACATCCACATCCTCTTATATGCAACAACAGTAAAATCCTTTGTTAGGTGCAGCCAATATTGATCTTGTTTCATCAAATCCTGTTTCACAATAATGTTCGCATAAAGTATTCAAATTATTTATTTCAATAAACTCTGTTTGTTCAGTCTACACACCCAACTTGACGTGGAATTGTAAACTATGACGATATCGGCATTGTATTGTCTTCGTCACCTTTCATAAGTTAAGTAATCAATCACAGCTTGTTTAAAGCCAAGCCTTGTTGATAGCTAAGTGTCGCTCAAACAAATCTATTATGAACGATTATCCATATAAACGGTCATATAAAGCTGCTGAGATGATTTTGATTAGGTATCTGATATCTGTGGTTATAAATTACTAGCAATCATGTACGGAATCCTATTTACACATGCTATATTCGATGTATGTTTAAATTCATACATTTCGGCACCACTGAGTCTGCTGTAGTTCAGTAAATAACCGGCGAAAGAAACTCAGAACACTTTTTCGAAATAAGAAAATAAAATTTGCTACGTTGCAGGATTAAATCATTAAATTATGAACCAGTTCATATTGCCTCTATTCATGTTGAATGTACGTTGAAACCGCGGAATATAGACGAAATCTAAAATTTACCTAGTCATATTACTTTCTGCCTACCCCGTTAGGGACCTGGCGTGATGTTATGTTGTTGTTGTATATTACTTAAGTGAGCAAATCTTAAGTTTTAATAATACTATATAAGTCATATACAGTATTATGTAACCGTTGAATATGAGATGTTTATTTAAATAAAATAATATTCAAAGCATATTTGCTCTTCAAGCCTAAATCCTTGAGGCTTCAATTGTACGCGCTACAATTATTATCAGATGATGGAATTTGATTAATCACTGTATTATAACACGAATACAGCGTGTCAGCCAGTTAATAATAGACGTTAAGCACTTGTTGAATTTTATCATACATGTACATTGGAATGTTTAAGTATGATTCTTCGGAATATAGATATTTTATATCAACATTACACGTTGATCGCTATGAAGTATTTAGGCGCCATCCGATATACGATATTGATAATAATATTTGCACAGACTTGCGTAAATCAAGCTAAACAGTGGATCTTGTGTTCGTAATAATTCGGTTACCTAGAATTACCTTTGACGTTACGATTTACCCGCGCGTTTATTGACTTACTTTTATATAGCTAAGGTTACAATGTAACGAAGCTGTGCGATAGAAAATGCCGGTTATGATATTTACATTTAAATAAAAGTTATCGTTCTAGATATTAAAATGTCTGAGGATGATGATGAAGAAGTTATAAATTATATTAATTATCAAAAGCACGATAAATTGACGTTACAAAAAGGAATAATGATAATATCTTGGGTACTCCCTTACATACGCCGTCTGATCCTAAACTAGGCAGGGCTTGAACTATAGAAACCAGACAGCTGATAAGCTATTATATTTATATACATTTTAGGTACATCGATTTTAATTTTATTCTTGTTTTTTTTTCTATTATACTCGTTATAAATTATCAAATTATAACGTAACATCACGCCTGTAAACCCCGAAGGGGTAGGCAGAGGAGTGTGTAGTAAACCCCTACATTTCACCAGTTAC
>DWUN01001216.1:0-17538 GCA_018249975.1 Passova gellias
ATTTAAAACTGCAGCACATACGTAGCAGAGATGAGGAGTGAATTTAGTTTTAGGAAGTGTAAATTGATATTTTTTATACAACAACATAACGTCACGCCAGGTCCCTAACGGGGCAGGCAGAAAGCACCGCATATTTTTAAACTTTGATAATTATTGTTTGTAACCAAACTAAATTAATGTTATTGTAACTAATAGATTAAATATTAAAAATAAATAAAGAAATCGTTTGTTGTAACTTTCATATATTAAAGTAATAGAATAGGGTTTAACATTTCAAAAACAATATTAATAACATTGTTTCACAAAGTGAAACAATGGAAAAGTTTAAAGTGGGTTTTTTGTCAGTTTAAAATTAATTTAAATGGGCATAAATTTCGAGTATGTTTAGAAGTAATCCATGATGGAGGCATAATTATGGTAATACTTCGATTATAAAGGATAGTTTAAATATATGAAATATTATAACTTACTATAACGTTCCGTTAGAAACAGCAGGTGGTGAATGAATAATATATAGAAATACAATATAGTAGAAAAATTAAATTTCTCACACACTCGTGTATTGTTATGGTAGAAATAGAGAGCTTAGCGAATATTATGATAGTTAACAAACAGTGTAAGAATCATATTGTTTGATGATTTCGTAATCCTGTTATTTATGAGTTTTCATTTTTGAATCAAGACTATTTATTAAGCGTGTTCAAATTCAGTTATCAGTTTACATTCTAATACGAATATGTAGCTACATAAAAGTAAAAACAACTTCAATGCCTTTACAGATTCTCCATTCAAAACTTACTAAATCTGATTTTTGTTGGTACCTTTTCTTCTTATTTACTTATGTAGGTAGTTACTCAACATTAGTTCTTTCTCAATTATTTTACTCGATGTAATTACGACTTAGTACTGTTTAAATACTGAAAAAATTGTATTTAAAATGTTAATTTTAATTTTAGACACTATTATTATTGGTTAGTTTATGAAATACTTATTAATTAACACCGCAATCAAAACATATCAAATTACGAAAGAACATTTTATATGCTTAAACGCCTGATCTTTTGATCAGTTTAGATTACATTTCTAATCGATTTAAGATTGCTAATAAGATGTTTTGTTGTTAGGCAGCATCAATTTGAAAAATCGACAGAAACTGGCTATGCATTATATATAATGTCAGTTCATTAATGGTCGTATCTCATATGAAACGAAATCATTTGTCTGATTTGTGCGATGATGGAAGGAGCATAAATTTTAATATTTAATAATTGTGTCAACGTATCACGGCGACCTTGTTTTTTTAACGTGTTGTTTCCACAACATGCCACCGAGGATCGGGAAATCAGAGTATACACCTTGAACGCTGCATTTCTTATCCGACCGTTGAAGGCACAAAACCACAAACGTGCGGGCGGTTTTATTGACACGTGACATTGAAAACCGATTTTCTGTCGAATTTTTTTTAAGTTTTGTTATCTGTGCTGTGTTTATAATATTTTCTGTGCATATTGGATTTTCAAATTTGTTTAGCAATATTTTCACATGATTCAATTGTGGTCTGGAGTTTGTATGATTGAAATGTATTGAACAGTAAGTTAACTTTTTATCAATTAAAAATAACAAATATGTAAAATTACTGAAAGTTCTATTTTTTCTGACCATTATATTTATCTTACTTGTATTATGGTATGATTTCTTTTATTTTACGGCATACTTAAGACATAAAAAAATCGATTTTACAAATACACTCACATAGATAGAAAGTTATCGTTTCATTATTTTTTTATATTTTTTTAATGTACAATAACAGGAAACAGCAAGCAATAAACAGTGGTTTTCTTTTGTTGTCCACTTAGATTCAATTATTGTCTACATTAACATACTGTTATTAATTGCTAGCAATGTAATTTTAAAATGTACGGAGATTTTTACACTTTTTTGTAAACAATAATTTTTTTTAGGTTTCCAGTAATGTATCTGCTTTAAACTTTAGATTGGTACAAACGTAACATTCTTTTTTAGAATGAGAGAGATTTAGACCATAGTCTAACCACGCTGGCCTAGTGCGGACTTCACACATCTCAGAAATTATTCGATTCTTATAACACATTTCTAAGGTGTGCTCTCGAATGTATCCTCACGATTTTTTCCTTCGCCGTTGTAGCAAGTGGTATTTACATTTTTATAAAACGCACGTTACAAGTCAGAGGTGTGTGCCAGAATCGAACCCAGACCACCCTGAGTGGGAGGCTGAATTTCGAATCACTGGACTATCACTGCTTATGAAATTCACATCCATACTCATATTCTTTATGAAATGCAGTAAATAACATTTTTTTTTAATTCTTAAAATTTTATAACTCAACAAAACTCATACTAAACCATTACAGTTATTTTTATTTTTATTTGTTCTAATATTTTCTAAAAGAAAAACTATTATAAATTTAAACTAAAATCGTTAAGCGTAAAGCATAAATTAGCGATTTATTTTCACGGGTTCATTATTTATCACCTAGTAATTCTATCTAAAGTCTAGAGAGTGTAGTGTTTAGAATCTAGGTTATGGATAGGTAAAGTATTGTATAAAAATACGATACCGATTGTCTAGACATTTATTGAAATGAATTCGTTAATAATATTTATTCTAAATATATTCGAATGTAAAGTGTACCGTTAAGAAATATGCATAATGGAAATCACTGTCATTTTAATCATTATGAAAAAATAATTTAGACGCCAATATTGTAATATCTTGTTCCATCGCAAAATTTAAGCATTCGTGTTTTAAAATTCTTCAAAAACTACAAAAAAAACTTTCTCTCTAATTTGTAGTATTGTTTAAGAAGTAACATTAATTTGAGACAAACTTAAAAAGTTGTACTAAGTATGTCGAGTAAAGTGTAGTTTCAGTTATTTTCTAGGTAACAAGGTTTTAAAGCATTTGAATGAAGGATATCAGACTATCGTATCGTCAGTAAGCTTTATGTAGTGTGCAATAATGGGTTATTGTATTGTATGTACAACTAAGCACCTGCAATATTTTTATACAAGTATACCTAATAAGTTCAAGTGTATTTGATAAAGTCGTTAGTATAAATAATGTATATGTGTATATGTTATGCACTAATTGCAGTAAGTCATCGGATGCTATTTCTACATGGTATTTTCCATGAACTCAATGTTAGTTTTTATTTTCATGTAATAAAACAATAAAAAAAATGTTGACTCATCTGATTGATGTCGGACGGAGAAATGGTTTGGCAACTGTTAAAGAAGCGAGAAGATTATTTGATTGTATAGACTATTTCGCACCTTTAATGACCGGCCGGCGACTTTTCGTATGCAAATCGTTATTAATTTAAGTGACATAACGGAGCCCTAAAATGACCCCGTCTAAGTCTACGTTACTACTAACTCTGCCTATTGAAATTATATCAAAAAATACAAATACTGCATACATGATTGCGGTTAAATTTTGCGGTTAAATGCAAATCTGAATACACAGAGCTTTAAATAATCAAAATCGATTAATATAAAAACTTTATTACTTAATTACAATACTGAATATTTTTATAACTTACTTTACTTTAATAGCCCACATCTTGACAGTACTTACTGTTCAGTAAAAGTATGCATGAAATTGTATAATCCTTACACATGGACATGCATACACATAACTGTTTAGAGTGCACCATATATGCACGGATAATGATTATTAATAATAAAGAAACGTTCAACTTGACTTACAACTTACTGCTTATGTATACACGCATATTTGTATACAAATAAAGGTGTTATATGGAATAGTATCTAAAAACAGTTATAAAGCAATACAATTCAATGGACTCTACATGATAATTTCGTTTTATTATTAATGTGAGTCGTAAAGATCCCAGATTCCAATATACCTACGCCAAAGCTTTATAATTAACTCTTATTGGACACTCATTCATTAGTGTTTTATACAATAAACTTGGATGTTACTGATCCATTATCTCGTTGAGTTTTTATTGTTGGTTCTCATCTGAGCATCAACTATGTGTTCCCCGTACCGTTGTTGCAGATGTCACTGCAAAGAAATGTAGTTCTATAAAATCGATAGCATTTATAGGAAGAGGAAGATAATTATCAAATTGCATAATATTAGCTGCAAAGAAATTAATGAAATTATCAATGATATTTAAAAAAAAATAAAACTAATTTAATCGCAATTCACAATAATGTATGTATAAATAAAATATAAATGGATGGAAACCATTACCAGTTTATGAATTATAATCATATTAAGTAGTGCATAATATGATGTCGATCCCCTGTGAATTTTATATTCTTTTCTATGTTTGAAATCACGTTTATCGTAATAGGTGAATGTGGCGCATGTAAATTAAAGCTAGTGAATAAAACCTGTTGCCTTTTTTGTAAAGATCCACTTCTTCTTCTTTAGGTAAATAATATAAAATTAACTTGATAAATCGTTAACAAACTTCGTCATGCAATAATAGCTAATATAGAATGTATAGTAAAATGAGATGTGACGACCAGTTATAACAATATACTATACTATATACTAAAACTTGTTAAACTCAGTACATTTTTTATATTGAAAAAACTATAACCACTTTCGCATCAACTCCTAGCTTCAGGGTACCAATTTAGAATACGTGACGATTTCCACTGGCTGTTACCACATATTTTCGTATATACAGTTCCCGTGGGAATTCATAATATGTTACGAAATCAGTAAGCATAAAGCAATATATTTGTCCTAATTTTTTTTTCGACCCACTTTTTGTTGGTCCACTGCTGGAACGGGTCTCCTTATAACATCTCTAAGGTGTGCCAGGTTTCCTCACGATGTTTTCCTTCATCGTTATAGCAAGTGATATTTAAATTTTACGTATAAAACGCACGTCAGAGGTGCGTGCCAGGATCGAACCCACACTTCCCGGAGTGGGAGGCTCAATTTCAAACCACTAGGCTATCACTGCCTGCCTGTCCTGATATAATTTTGCACAATGTATGGCAACTAGTTTTAGTTTACTGTTTTGACTATGAATTTCACCCGATAGAAAGCATGTTCCATACATATTTAACAATATTATTAAGCGTTTCATATAATGTAATCATGTGCAAGATTTAATTAACCGGATTGATACATTATTCAGTTTATTTTAAACGTCAACCACATGTTAAAATGAGTGCGAAATCGAAAATTCATCCATTTAATACGAATACGATTAAATAAAGCAATGATATTTTTAATGATATCTTTATGATTTATATCGTTTCCACTATCGCAATTCATGTATGCAGAAAGTACGTGAGAACCAAAACAAGTCAACATAGTAAGAAAGAAGATTGTGGAATTTCGCAAGTTACCGTTACAAACAAAATTATTACATACTAGCTTTTGCCCGCGACTTCGTCCGCGTGGCTTTGGGCAGCATTTGAAGTATTTCAAAATAAATTATAGCCTATATGTTGCCGAGGACTAATAGCTATATAAAAAAAAGTTTCATCAATATGTGTCCGGTAGTTTTTGCGCGAAAGCCGGACAACAGACAAACAGACAAAAATTTCAAAATCAATTTTTTTGGCTTGTGTTACTCATATGAAGACCCATAGGGATATTTTTTAGTTTTTATTCAATTATACAGAATTGAACTCTTCTGCAGTTTTATTATATGTATAGATAACATTTGTACATTGTACGAAAACTCAATGATAATAAATTCCGTTGAAATATTATATTTAAACAGATACAATTTAACTCAAAATATATTTACATACTACAAACAAGCATAATAATAGGCAAAACAATACAATTAGGTAAAGGTAAAATAATAAAATTCATCGAGCAAAATAATTTTCCCTGTTTATAAAAATCACAGATACTTAGACGATAGAAATAGCTAGACTTATATAAACAAGAAAATAGTAATAAAAACGAACTATATAGTAATCACATGAACCATTTAAGGAAAGTAGTCATTGCTACTACATTTTATTGTACGTAGAGTCTTGGTATTTTCACCGGCTACCTTCTTAAAGAACGTCGCTGATTTGATTAAAGATCGAGATACATAAAACAGATCGAGATACAAACACTAATGCTCAACATAGAAATTATTTTTCATGGGTAGGTACCGAACACACAATACCTGGTTCAGCGGTCAACTTCTATACTCTATGGTCCAATGGCGAGTCGGTCAATTTCCTTACTGAATGTAAACGATATTCGGTCCGGCCATAACTAATGAAGATCATTTATAATACACTATCACTTCAAATGACAAGAAAACACGAAAACTGGTTTGAACATAAAATGTTATTGGCACCATAAATAAATTATCGCCGCTCTAAATAATATATAATAGAATATTTTTTCCAGCGAGGAAATGCCTTACTTCCACAGGAAAATGTAAAATGTTGGATATAATTCATTAACGTAGACAAGTATTATTATTATATTACTGTGCTTGACCACAGTAATTGTTGAAGATCTGTGAAGTTATGAAAGTAAAAACCTTTACGAAAGAAAACAAATTTTCCAATTTATTACCTACATTCATAGAAGAGGGTGGGTCCTTTATCTATCTACTATGTACAAACTTAATGATAATATATAAAAATGTTTTAAGTAATACTACTTATTAAAACCTATTGTCATTACACTTTCACAGTAAATACAATAAAGATACCGCATAATGTTCTGAAAGAACTTTCTTGATTATTTCTCATGTAATTGTTAAACATGTTGAAGTCACTTCCGTTTACATTTTTTATTTTTTTCTTTCAACATATAATGTGGTTGCTTTTATATTTAGCGCGAAGTTGCATAAAAACGCATTGCTGCTTACGTATAATGGTCGAGTAGACTTGACTGACAAGTCGGTAAGTGAGTAACGCTCTAAATAACTTGTTTGTTATATCTCCTGTTTCATAAATATTGCCAAATTGATACGTTCGGTGTGTAATTATGTGATACATACTCATATTTATTCCTACTGGTATACAAACAAAATAAAACACGTTAATGAGACATACATAAATTAAAAAAAAACAGATCTGACGTGCTCCTTCTACATTCATCACTCTTTTCACACGTACATTCATACTCCGTTAGGGACGTGGGTTACTGATATAATAATAATAAGTTACATGAGCGTAATCAAACAATTAACTTTCTATGATTTTATCCTCAAATGTAATTTGAACAATTATTTTATTTTAAATGCTAAACATAGCTTACCGTAACACAAACCGGATAAAATAGTAAATACGAGAAGGATTATGAATAATACTGACTATGACCAACTTCGTAGACTTCGCTCGCCAAAGAGAGCATTATGAAGAATTCTAAGGAGTGCAGTTTGATTACGATGTTTTTGTCAACATATAAATACTTGCTTTCTTAAGTTGGTTCCAAAATTTTTCGATGTGGCAATTAAGATAAATTACGATAGGTAGACAGTGAATTGTAGAAGCAACACTTCAGGTCTGTAAGATTTGAGATGTTTGGCACTCGGTGCTTTCTGTCTACCCCGTAACGGACATTACGATGATATAGTGATATTAAAATATTGTATTTACATGTAGAAATAATTTTACCATAAGCCACGTGCATGATGTTATTCTTATCATAAAAGTTAGTAATACAAGTTATCCGTGACTTTATGTACACGAAAGCCTAAGTAACTCCGGTACTCCTTTATTTTATTATGTTTGGGGTCAATTGAAAAAAAATATTGCATGCCTGTGACTTTTTCAACTTATCTCCATAGAAAACTCCAATAACATCGGTCCAATTAAAGGTATTAAGGTGAAAGCTTTGGTATTTATACTATTAATATGTACTGATTGAATATGTTTCCGAGTATATAATGACCAAAGATAATAACGGCTTTTATAACTATCCAAATATCAATTAAAAGTTTTCATGTTTTACATAAATTATGTTTCTTTCAACGTCGGTGTAATGTTTAGTTTTTCTAATTTATTCAAAATTAATTTATGCGGCTTTACATGCAAACAAGTTTCGTGTATCTTATTAGGAATCGGTAGTAAATTTTTTATGACCCCGCGAGATATTTAACGCTACTATTTCTTTTCTCTTATTCTTTTTCTATAATACTTGCAACTTAAAACTTTTTGAACGTTTGGTTTTTGCAACATATATTTTATGTAATATCATATCACAAGATCACGGTTAGATAATTTATAGTTAGTGTTTTAGTAGCAGTATCATATTTTTGATATCATTGTCAGTTAAATTTGATATAGGCATACCGATATTTATTACAATATTGCTGAGGCGGTTTAGTTCCACTGAATCCCGAAGGTCATTGGATGGATGCGAGTTACATTTTATTATTTGCTCATTCCTAATTTTTGTGTGTAATCGTAGCACTTTATTATTATTAATTCAAGTCGTTAAGCAGTAACGAAACGTTATTGAAGATGTCATTTGTTTAAAGAAGTAATGTGTAAAATGTTCATTATGGATAATTATGGATAATATAATTATACAGAATAGCATTCCAGGCGTGTAAGACGTGTAATATAATTGTTACCTTCTTGTAATCAATATCAGGGCAATGATTACGAGTAGGTATGGGAAATTCTCGCTGGGAATCGAAGTATGAAATTATTTATCAATGTTTTTAGTAGTCGGACCGCGTACGTAATACCAGCATAATGATATAACCAGTAAAGGTATTGAATTAAATTCCCCTAGCGGGAACAAAATAACAGTGACTATGGTGCGTAAGCAATTCTATATTTTACGGAATTTGTATCGGCGTAGGTAATAGCATCTTTATGTCCTGTGGTTGTATGGATAAGTATAACTATATCTATTTATGTAATCACAGGTCTAGCGAACTCTTAAGTAAGCATATTATTAAAATGTTATAGACTAGGCCTAATTTTATTTGTTGAGTATCAGAAAAGCTATAGTTTCTTTGAATATAGTAAAAGCGAATGCTGTGACTAGACAACTGACAAACAATTGATAAAAATTCTAAATATTTATGTAATTATTTAGATAATTTTATAGCCAGATATAGAGCACATACTCATATTACATAATTAAACTATTATTTATCCCGGGTGGAAATCGAACACACGGCACCTGTCTCGGCACATTGCTGACGTATTTTAAATGTAATTTTTATTCTTTCTGATAATATATAGCTTTGTTATATTGTAGAGTATAATAGAAACAGCCATTACTGCCAAGATTCCGGTAGTATTTTACAATGTGTAAATCACCTGCCTAGTCTCGGAAGCCACGCGCTCGAAATATTCAAATCCTTGCCTTTTGCAACGGTATCCGCTGATTTATAAGATCTCCGTTACGAATTGAATATTTAGTTAAAAAATATACCTACATTTTTCACTCTCCAATTCCTTATATATCGTGCGATATTGTTACCGAGAACATGTTTTAGACGAATCGAAAAGTGAGGCTACATTTCACCGTATTTTGTGTTACATCTTTTATAATGATACCTTTTATAATGATATATAAATATTCGCATAATCGAATGGTCGATTTCTCTGAGGTTTTTTTTTATAAAAACAGTTACCTTTAGGAATTTGCCTAATAAACTCAATCTATCAGTTTGTTTATGCTTGTTGGATACTAAGATCTCGTAAATCCATACCTACCTACCAACTTGTTGTATTTTAACGTTTTTGTCACATGTTAAAAATCCTGTTATTAAGCTAATTCCCTTATTTTGAACACACTGACTAATAACAAAATCATTGTGTACCTATATGTAAAAATATGATATTTGCTTTTGATCGCTAAGTAAAGAATAAATAGGAAAAATGCCTACTAAAATTTAATAATATACTCTTCACGACTGTTTTATTTGTAATTAAGGTACAAAATTCTATACATACATAAAACAAAGTAAGCAGAATACCGCGAATTTGTTAAAATTTATGACACAAATAGCCTTGTTAAGTAACAAGCGGCTCTATAAAAGTGTCAACTCTGAATATACATAGAACCTTATAATCGATTACGTCAAGCGACCGCCAAGCGACATTGTCTTAGTAAATGTTTCCTTTGATCTACATTTATAATGAAGAAACTTGAATAAATTATAGTGTATCGGTCTGTGATCTATCCACCGGCTGCTTATTCAGCCTGGGGCTATTGTCGTGATACATTTTAAACGGAATTATTTCGCAAATTTCACTGCATTTGTAATAGATACTTCGCATATTTACTTTACATAAAACAAATATATAGCGTTATATAAACTCGTTTAATTTTTCAACTTAGGTTCTTGGATCTCTATCCATCTTACAGCCTTCAAGGCGTAGAGCGGATTACTGGCAATATCCACATGTGGATATTTATTTATAAAGTTTATAAGCCCTCTTCAAGGCCTGCGACGACGCTTAACGACTGTCGTAACAGAGAACTATTACTTACCGTGCGTTTTGAAGCACGGAAAAAGTCGTGAAGACATGCAACTAGCGGTCACCCATACAAGTTCCGACCATGTGTTGTTTAAATTTACAGATCGCTTGTGTATGATATCTATTTCGATTTGAATATCTCATTCTCCTAACTCATTAACATTGCCATCACGACAAATGTTAAGCTTGTACTGAATATGAACAGATACATAGCATTATTGTGAATACTGGCCACACTTGTTACACTTTACGCTAATACTAACAACACACTTGTTTTCCGTCACTACAATGGCTTGTTATGTTTGAGTGTTGTCTCATAATTTAATGACTGCTTTGTCTTCTGCCGGAGAAAGTGTCATTACTATTATTACAGAAATCAAAGTGGCATCTTTGTTTCTTATGCACAATACACGATGACCGAAACACAAGTTATTCAGATTTACAATTTAGATCGTTGTATTTTTCAAATCGCTACACAATCATTGTAGGAGTATACCTATACGAGTATACGTAGAGTAAAAATTGAAAACTACGTCTGATTCACAAGCTAAATCTAATACTGCATCTAAAATATCCTTACGAAGCATTATTCAAAAAATTTAAGTGGCGTTATCCCGCTGAGTAATACGGCTTAGGCTCCGTGCGAAATAATCGTCAGCCCTTTGGACATCCGAAGCAGAAACAAGCTTGGTCGACATTTCGATTGACATTTCTGATAAAAATTTCTTCACGTCATTACACCAAGCACCCATTGTCTCCATTGCTAAGGCCGTAAACGTGTAATTGTTTTAGATTACTGTATTTTATAGCGGCCTCTTCATCTTCAGTATGATATTTATTGCCAGTTCACTTTAAGAGTCCATTAAATCTACGTTCAAATTTAAACATGATTAATTTGTGATTAAAAATCTAAGATAAATCATAAACTCGCTGTGCTGTCATCGACAACGAAATCAAATCACTCCGCGCCTATCCATGTATTTTTTCTAAATCCATTTAGTCCCATAATACTCATAAAAACTCTTTAGTAACACTTTTACTTTAACGATATATAAACGGGTATTTAGTTAGATTAATGGTTATTTCGTATCCGTGTATAGGATTACAAGATTTATTAACATACATATTTATTATAATGTAACATTTACCTTTAGTGATGTTCTATGTTACTGTCATGATGATAAATGATATCTTATATAAAAAAGTTACATATGCGACCAATACATATTACAGAAATACAAATAAATGTTTCGTAAATGCTTTTACTAGCTAGGAAATGAAAAAAACTTTAACTCGCTTAAAACACATATTATGTATATTATCTACTTTCTCAGGTGTTACTTAAATAAACAGACTGGTATTTGAATATTATGATATATTTTACATGCTTGTAGCCATAAAACAGCGTATGTTATAAGATTTACTGTATTTTTACAGATTTTTAGGTACAACATACAATGTATTTAAATTGGTCCAAATTTTAAGTAAATCGATAAACATAGTATGCATGCACCGTTATAGCGGTTATATCGGTCCACACGTCCATAGATATCCGGATGTTCAATTTAAAGGTATTTACGGCTGTTCATGTAGATATGATTAATTCAAAGTGGGAAATTTGGTATGATGCTACATTTTTGGAAGTTTTACATTAGGTAATTCACAAGTACCTGCGTGCTCAATTAAAATTAGTGAATCGAAACTCATGAACGTTAACTACATACCTACTTGTATTATGTAAATAGGTACATTTTCTGTAAATCAATAGACAAATATTAAGATTAAGGTTGCTGGAACTGCTTGTTTGCTATAGGTTGTCTATTAGACAATTGCTTTTACCAGAAGCTGCTAAATTGTATTTTTTCTGTTTCATAACTATGATAGATATATTATAGCATCATAGGTACAAGACGTTCTAATTTATCTTAGCTGAACACTACCAAAGTATATGAAACGGATCTCAAACACAAAACGTCAGTATTTGAGCATGCACTGTGCTGAGGGTTGCAATATACTATGTCCATTGTTTTAAAAAGTAATCTAAGGGAAAATAACAAAACGACATCATCTTTCTCCATTATCATCAAACAGTTAGTTACATGCATCATTTTATAAAGTCAACATGTTATCCAATGATTAATTGCAGAATAACCATCACATTACGTACTTCTGCTGCGTAACAGCAGTGAGTTTTGCTGTGCGTCCGTCACGTACTTTTTTAACGCATCGTAATTAAGATTGGAGACTGTAGGTTCACTCATAAACACTAAGCATCCAAGTCCCCTGATGTTTAGGTAACCTGCGTTGCCGCTTAGCTATTTATTGAAAAAACGATAATAATAAATTGATTGGAAATTTTTGACCGACTTCAAAAAGGAGGAGGTACTCAATTTATCTGTATTTTTTTCTTTTTTTTCTAACTCTACTCCAATTCGATCGCCTTGTAAAAACGAATTGCTTACTTCCATTTTAAAATTGGTTTGATCTAAGATACCTAAAGTAATATAATTGGCGGAATAGTATTACATTTAACAATTAGGTAAATATGTATATCGTTATATATATGGCACAAAATAAAAGTTCCTCTATATCGACAGAAAGTACAGCAAGATATGTTCCTCAGCAAACATAGATAAGATTTATCTATGGGTAGCCACAAAATGTTAAAGTTGGCTTCGCGTTCACCACTGTCACGACGTTTCAATTTGGACAAAAGAAATATTGTTTCTCATATCGATGAGTCAAGCACGAATCAGCATTTATCGAGATAATAAATTAGTTTATGTAAAACAGCTTCCAATTTTCGTTTAGAAGTAACGGTTGGATTCTTATCGTTATACTTTTTTACGTATTTCATTATAAGTATTATCACTGTAATTTATATCTTTTACTTACTTTTGGTATTGCCTGTGACAGAGAGAACGCTGACGGCTCTTATCTATATAAATACAGTTAGAGATGATTTATGTGGGAACAATTTTGCAAAAATTATTTAATTAGGGTTTTAAGTTTTCTACGAATAATTTTTAATGCTAAGCAATTTATATCATAATGCATTATTTTAACGGTTATACATTTGAATCGTTACACAAAGTAGATTCAATCGTGACATTAGTTAAATATGTATAGCGCTGTTTCGTGAAATATTTTGTAATATTTCTTAACAGACAATTTATGAGAATAAAAAGGTTCATGTAATGGAAATAAGCGTAGTATAAACTGCACGGTAACTGCAAATTACCAATTTCATTTTACTCATTGGCTACACTGACAGCTATCGCTGACCTCTGCCCTCAAACGCTATTAATAACAAATTACATTCAATGTTCACTTCGCTTATACGATCATAGCCTTGTAGAGTTTTAAATAATTATTAGCTATGAAAAGCGATGCCAAAAATAATTCTTGTTACCTATCAAAATACGCCAGAAGATAAATGTCAGTAGTGATTGAAACTACAATCCAAAAAAATGTTCTCAAACTTTCACCCAGTTATATATGTATATTAATAAAAACATAAATTTTATGAACACCATTGATACAAGTGTGATAGTAGCGTTAACCTCTGGCCGGCGAAACAATTTACATAAGCGAGAACAATAAACTATACGTCAATATGTGAATTTGTGGAACCTATGATAATGTATGGGGCCTTAAAATAGCTAAATAGCGTTATAAACTACCAGAATAATATATCACTATATAAACGGTCAGCTCATTTACCTTTGTTAGCTTTATTGACATCGACTTAAGAGGAACTGCGATTTTGTTACAGACCCTGCCAGAACCTACATTAAATCAATTTGTTATTCGTCATCGTCTGAACTAAAAGACTAAGAGTAGTTCACAAATGTATAACAATGTAGATATTAATTAATTGCGAAAGTATATTGACTTATTTTAGTTGGCAGCTAAGCATATAACATGCATTGTGTCACAGTTGACACAGACAAAACAAAAAGAACGATTTATTTTAATTATAAATATGAATCAAATCGTTTGTGTAATTTTTATAACCCCAATTATACAGTAGACATATTGCAAAATAAACGGGCTACTTGATACGATAAAAAATGGCGGCTTATGACAATTCTTCGCGGCTTAGTCTGACTTGGACTTGACCAGAATAATCATAAAGTACAAGCTTAGGGTCAAATGACAATAAAAAACAGAATTAGCAGTATTTAGAGAAGTTCTGCAACTCCTGTGAGTTTTATGATATAGGAGGATATATTTAAGCCTATGCGCTGTGGTTATTGAATTAATAGCAGGTATTTTCAAACCTTTTTATCCAGCTTTAGATACTATGTTGTTCCAGTGTTGTTTTTAGGCAATAAATTTTCGTGACTGTAATTTATCTTTTTTTGACAAATAAAAATTAAATATCACGTAACAAAAGAAAAATGTGATAAAACGTATTACTCGTTTAAGCTCCTGTAAAAAGATGCGTTAAGAATTTACAGTTAGAGAATCGGGGAACATATGAGAAACACGATTATTAACCTAAATGCTCTGCTGAGCGGCAGTTATCAAACGTAAACTTTCCGTTAACGTATAAACATTATTCAATAAAAGGGAAATCATTTTACCGGAAAAGTTAAGCCGCGGAAAGAATTTAAATGCACGTACCTGACTACATTCTTCATTGTTTGCGAGTTCATATAAAATTCACATAATTTGCGTATTATCTTTTTATGTATATAATATGTAGCTGGTATAAATTGAATTCAGGTAACCAAAAACTTTCCTAGTAAATCTAAATATACACTGTACAAAGATTGTAAGTAATATAACTGAAAATGCAAATTGTCGTTAAGAGGCAGAAATTTGATCGCGTCATTTTTTAAAAACCCAACCAATGCCTTTGGTTGCATTGGTAAAAAAATTCAGAATGTCTGATTTTTAGTTAAAATACATTTTTCTGTGTCAGACCGTATGTATTATCAGGTCAAAATTAATTACGAAGATGGAATGCATAATTAATAATGCGATTTCGAAAGTTGCTTATCGATAGCTTAGTTTTCCTTCACTGGTATTTTGTGATACTTAGTGGGCGGTCTGTTCTTATTGGAATGTTTAGATTCAACCTTTTTTTATGTCATCGAACCAGCAAAAATGCAATCTATTTATATCTTCACGACAATTGAATAGGATAGGACCATGTTTTTTTTAAATCATCTATTTGAATAAGGACACCAATATAGATAACACAATTTTAAAACTTAGGATAGTATAAACTACTGCTTTGAATTTGATGAATATATTTTTTTGCAGATTTTACACAAGCCTTTTCAAACGAACAATAAATCGGATTTTGAATATACATTAAACAAATTAAAATCCAAAATGACGATCATTATGGATTTAGAAATAATAAACAAAAATTTGACTACAAGCGACATCTGGTTTATATCGTCAAAATGACAATAAACACTACAATCCGATTACCTTTTATAAATATACGAGAGATGGCGTGGATACTGGTATTTATGATGATCGTCTGTACAAGTGCTACCAATACCAGAAACGAGATGGCGCTAGCAAACACTACAAGATTCGCAACCGGAGATTTGTTTACTTTAGTTGGTGAGTTTATAAAAAATATCTTGTTATGTAAAATTTGTTTACAAATACTATTTATTAAATTATTTTATACTTTTAAATAAAGATTTAATTTTGGTGACAAGAAACATGTATCTTACCACTGACCATGTATAATATAATATACATAATTATATTGGTACCTACTTTTACTCTCGATAAAAGATAAAAAAATAGCACATAGGTACTCTATTTTATGCATCAATTTGGTTTTTATTGGAATACGTAACATCCTTTTTCATTGTATGAATTAGGTAGGTTTCATTAATCGCACCACCACCACCAAATGAAAGGAAGCTTACGAATATATTTAAAAAAAATTTAGGAACGGATTGCGGCCTCACCCGTTGCATGGAAATATCTCATGGCACAGCGTTGGCGGCGATGGGCGGCGGCAATGCCTGCGTATGTCAGTGTCGTCGAGAAACACCCGCATTTCGAGAAGACCAGCGGATTTGCGTTAACCATATTGACGGTAAGATTACTATTGAAATATGATTTTGAATAATGATTACACTCATAATTATTCCATGATTTATAACATTACAGAAGATTATTTATAATGTACCTAATCATAAAACATTACTCAATACATACTCTGACTTACCTTAGTTGTATAGTGGAGTAGTATTCTGGTAAAAGTTGGTGATAAACTTCACAGCACGATGGATAACAAGTGAACGTTTAATATTGCGTATAATATGTAAATATTTAATATTTGCAGAGAAACATCTGCTTCAAGGAAAGTTGTTGTCGATTATATAGTGGGATTGAAAATGTAACTTATGACGTTTCATTTCTAATATTATTTCGCTAGTCCGAACAATAATAATTTGTTATGTATTATGGAAATATACAAACATCGTTATTATTTACTGCCAAATTTACATAAAGAGATCTCCGGAAGATAGAAGAGAAAGTCGAGTGGAAAGCTACAACTGCAGATGGGCATACCCACGATTTACGGATATAACATGAAATCATTAATTAAACATGAACAGAGCAATATGCGAGTAGGTTAGCAAGAGGTCGACATAACAAAACTGACAGGCCGAGACTTACTAACTATGCTTATTGGTCTTGGGTGCCTGCCCGTACGTGCAATGATTTGAATTTAGGGTTGTCAACTTAAGCCAGTCGTTTTTGAACTGGCTGCCAACATAAAAAGACAGATCTTAGCGTAATAATGGATCACCAGAAGCGCTTTTGGTTCTGAAGCCGCCGTAGACTCCGAAAAATAAATGTTATGTCTTATTTGCTCAGGAGGAATTTGTAAATGACATTAGTTTATGTTTGCCCGTTATTTTCGGGAAGCTGCCCGTAAATAAATGGTTTAAAATTCGATAATCACAGTAATTCATAAATCTAAAAATAAAGAAAACTGAAAAAGGAATAAGTAAAGTAAATATATATTTTTCATTATTACAATTTTTGATCAACTATCGATATCTAGTAAGTAATATATATATATATATATATATATAACATCGTATTGGT
>DWUN01001217.1:0-17537 GCA_018249975.1 Passova gellias
AACCGGTGAAATGTGGGGGTGTACTACACTCCTCTGCCTACCCCTTCGGGGATTACAGGCGTGATGTTACGTTTTAAAGGCTACAAGAAGTTACTACATCATTTATATTCCTTTCAAATATGGTTATGAACGTCAATGATATCAAACGTTTGAGGTAAATAGCACGTAATAACTGCGTCACTTTGCAGTTACAATTATTATTAGCGATTAAAGCGTTAAATTCCATTGCCGCATCGAAGTCTTTAGAACATTGAACTTTTAACAATAAGATATCAGTAATTTTTTTGTAAACTCATATGATGGGACCAGCAAACGAATAATCAATGGAATTTTAAAAGTTGTTAACAATACTACTTGGTTAGTGTTCATTATCATGAGGACTACGAATAGGACTGCTAGTAACATTAATCCAGATAGTATATTTAAAATTGTTTAATTGTTAACTTACCTTAGGTTTCTCCACGATATGTTTAAAAATTACTGAATATTTTAAAATATGCAAAAGCGAAATAGAAATTAAATTTAATTAGAAATTAAAGGCTATTTTCAATTTAAATTTTCATTTCATTGAATGAACGTTACAATGTATTCGCTTTAAAATACGTCAACATTTGTAATAAATACAATTATCTCCGAGACAATTACATTTCCAACAATTGTATCGAATGACGATGGCGTTACTCACTTGTTTACCCTATTGCTGGCGTTATATCAAATTCGCTATCTGTGCTTACACCGCATGCTAACGTACAAACATGCCTCGTAAATATGGCAACACTGACACCTCATCCCCTGACTCATTCTTTAGCAGTCAATTCTCACCCGTATTACAAACTGCATAGCTTGTTTTGGTTACGGGGAGACATTTTTCTGAGATATATTATACAGATGATGGTAGGTATATGGAGGATTTTAATTTACCAAAACCTCCTTCGGTAGCGACTAAACGCTTTTGAAAGCTTCTGGATCCTAGCGGAAATCACCAGGTGAAACAGTGTAGTCTAATTTAGATTCCAGTATCCAACGTTTGGCCTGCAATTCTGTATCTTGACATCTCTGATCTTTCAAAGTCATTTACAAATTTATGATCGTTCACTGTAACAGTGGAGAATTGTGTAGGAATCCTACATGTGTTAATGTTCTCCATAATCTCCGTTATCAAATCAGTCTGCAAGAATTTGATCAAACCACGCAAATTAAAACCAAAACGACAGCCGATACAGCCCTTAACGGTAAAACACCCTATTGTCTATGCTTTTAAAAATGGGTTGTTTGGGGAATACTGATCTTGAATTACTAATACTTTCTTGAAAGTGATTGCTTGTCCATGTTTTTTTTATGCAAAGAGACAAGGAAAAGAGCAGGCAGCAGTCAGAAATGACCATTACCACCCGGACATCTGCAACCAACCTTTAATAGGACTAGAATGGAAATCTTACTGAGCATATTAATTGGTTAGGACATATTGGTAACAGGATTATCGAAATAAAACGGTTAGTACCTAATATTAGTCCAGTTTTTTCGAGTACGACTCAGCCATTTGCTGGACAAATCCACGCCCAGAAGTGGGACTTAAAAAATGTTGCAGTCGCGCCATATAATACGTAGGTGTATACAATTTCATATCTTCGTCGACACTACGCATTATGAAAACTTAAACATTAAACTCAACGTTTTCCTTCAGATATCCTGCCGACTACCTCTGTCCGTTTTCCTTTAGTACATTAAACTAGTTCCTGTTGCAGTATCGCTTGTGCTATAAACTAATTAAACAGAGTTACGGGGAGGTATCCAGACTCCAGGGGACTCCAGAATGTGACGCCATGTAATTGTATGATTTGTAGGTTTACGTAAGGTCACAACTCGTTACAATATTCCTAAGATTGTCTGCTTGACGCTGCTATTGAGACCGCCTTTTGTTTCTGCTGGGTATAATTGACAGTATTGAATTGCACGTGAAAGTAAACTGCACTTTTCACAACCTAGTCAAATAAAATCAAAAGATTATCTGAGAGCAATATCTGACTAATGTCCTATACTATAATTACTAGGCTAGTACGCTCAGTACCTTACGGGGTTGGCAAAGAACACTGACTGTTACATATCTCCATTCTTACAGAGTTGAAGCGCTGCGAAAATTTAACGATAAATAACAAAAACAGTTAAAATTCATTGATTCCAGAAAATTATAAATAAATAAATCACATGTCACAATCACGACCCTGCCAACTACAAAGTTCGCGCCAAAATAGTCTTAATTAAAGATTATGTCCGCGTCAACTGTCGGCTTTAGATTAATAAAAAAAAAACAACATTCAACAAATTTTTTCGACAAAAATTCCCTTTTTTTATTAAATAAGCGACACCCGTTTAAAATGAAGGGTGACATTGTATGGGCATCTGTCGAGCAAGTTTAGGGCAGAGGAGAGGAAATTGTTGAAAAATGGCATGAATGTTAAAAAAAAAATAATGGCAAAACATGGCAGCGACACGAGGGTTAACTCCGTCACGATGTCAACATGGAGGCTACTTAACCCGCGCGTCCCGGATCATCGCGGCGTTACGTTCGGAAATAATACAGATTGAATATCCAAAAATTACACAATAAATATCTTTCATTACAAACCAGGTAAATCTTTGTTCATTTTTCATTGAGTTTAAACTTTTAATTAAATTCTATTTAAGATTTCAGTTTTTTATTATTAAAATATAAATTTTAAGAACACACATCACAAACACGAATGACGGGAGAAATAAGGAAAACGCAAGATTAATTGTATATTTAATTTATTGAATATGGTAGAAATGCTTCGTAGTAATTAATGGAAAACAAATACATACGAGTACCAGACGGATCTAGGAACATATACCGACCGCATGATACTGCGCAACACTCGACACCACAACAAACAATATGCCGCTTTATTCAATTGTAAATGTTCGTCCTCGGCCCTTGGTGACACATTAATTAAAAAATATATTTGCAAACAAAAAAATTCTGCTAGGTGCTCAATTTAGGAATAACAGACTCCTGGGTTCATTATCTTGGCTTTCCAAAGTCCTCAACTACCACTGAAAACCAAGAAATAATTGGATTTGTCTATGGCTTATCGATTTGGTGGTGTCAACTTATTATTCTCTATGGTATTTAATTTATTTTATTTTTGTAATGTGTACCAGTTTTCGGAAATCATTTTAAAACAACTTAAACATCATGAATCAAAAAATTATATAATAAAAGTAAAACGATATGATTATTAAGTAGGACTGACCTTAGTGATAATTTTAAAAATCTATTTCAAAATCAATATTTTACATGTCAATTTGGATGAATATAATATGCAAAAGCGCGCGAAAATATTCTATTTCTATGTGTATAGAAACAACGCAACGTCAAAATAATCGTGCATTGTACAAATCAAAAATTATTTTAATACACAATGTCACAGATTATAAAACATGCTGGTAAAACTTAATGTAACAATTTTTATAAATCTGACACTGTCATTCTCTCCTTTCGATAAAAGGTACGATATAGTTGCTTTCTAAATTTAATTAAATATATCAATAACTATACATTTTTTTAATCTGCAGAAATTCCATATTGATAGAGCCTTTAATAAAAAATAAAATAATATTTCTCCTATTAAGTACGGCAATATTTTTATTATCTAAAAAATATGTGAAATAAAATATTAATGTGAAAGTGAAATAAAAAAAAAAAACATCTAAATTATTGGTTTTAGGCAGAAAAATACTGGCATTATGAAAAACTGTTAGTTTCGAGTGTTGCACTGTAACCGTGGCAAAGGTTTGGCTCTCCTCAGCCAGAATATAATGCTCTTCATTTATTATTAGATAATATTCTACGCACCGTGGAAGTCAATTTCGTACATATTTTCACATTCAGGCTGATGAAGTTCCAACATACCATTGCGCTATATCGACGATATATTTAATCTATAACATAAATTGACTTCCGCGTCGGTAAAATGAGAAAAATAATTTGACTAGAAATAACACAGTTTTCATATAAATCGACAAAATATTACCATTTATAATACAGTCGCACGAAAAATAAATTATAATTAGGAACGAGACTAGAATACGTTGAAAACTTAAAATTATCTCGGGAATGTTTTTCGAAGTGTAAAAATCGATTCTCCAGTGACTGTCAAAGACGTAACGTTTTATAATAATTAACATCTCATATATAGCAAACTTTGGCAGCCATTAGAAAATGTTACATATAATAAAAAAATGTACATTTTACACTAAACAAAACCGTATTTGTATAAATAACATATTATCATACAATTACTGTAAATAAAAGTGGCACTGCTAAGAAATTATATGACCAAAATGAATCGTATATTCTAAATCTGCTTCAGTGCATTATCCTCTGTTTTGGCAAAACAAACACTAACATGACCTTGAAATAAAATACAGCCTAAAAATAATAATGCAATAAATCCCAATTCAATTTACATTTATCAACATTTCTATAGAAAATTACGTATTTTATTACTCTTATAGGCATATTCAGCTAAAAACTGCTCCGAATTTCAATTCAAATATCTATTTGGTATTAATAATAGTTATATTTCACAATTCTCTAAAATTCCAAATAGTATTTGAATTAAAAGAAAAAACAATCGGACACACGGGTAGAAATATTAATATGTGATTATTATTTAATAAATTTTAGATATAAAACATTTTTTTGTAAAATTGTTTGCCTCGGCATTGTAAAAAAAAAAAAAAATATTTAACATCAAATGGCATTGAATTGGAAGGACGCGAACATTACGTTAACATTCCGTTCGCTCATAATATAAAAATGTTAACTCGAACGCAACTTTCCATTTGATGCCATTCGTCCACGCGCGCAGGTACAGAAACATCGGCGTGTAGTGCGCAGTGACCAGTAGAAACACCAGCGGCCATAGACACAACAAAGAAGGGCGAACAAAAGTGCGACTGTACGAAACTGCTTACGAGGCATTGTACCCGAGTGAATCTAATACTAGATAATCGGCTGTAGTCCCTCCTGCGATCTTTACTACGCTTAACATTAATTTGTACTGTGTTCATGTATCACCGACCTCCGAGGCGACACCGTCGGATCGTTCGTTTGTACTCGAATCGTTATTATCATTAACATTTATAAAACTATTGGTCTATGTCTCCACTCGCGGTACAATGCGGTCTGAACACAACGTTACATTTCACTACATTCAGTGTCCGGATCCCCTCCAGGCGGCTGACCTCCGAAACGGTAAAAATGTCGCGTTCACCTCTAACGTCGTGAACGTACTCCTCGACGGGGGAGGACGCGCCGTTGGATGGATCGGGACCGCGCGTACAATTTTTTTTTTTTTTCATTAATTTTGTTATCATTTAAAACATTATTAATATAATTTGTTGTATCGCGCGCGCGCGTCTCGGCTCCGGGGCGAGTTAGCAGTTTGGCTGCGGGAAGACTGACGCAACGGACGCCGCTCGTCCGTCGGAACGACGTCTAGGAAACTTCACCGTTATTAAAAAAGCAATTGGAATTCCAATTTCAAATCAAACATCCCTCTGAATATACACCGCTATAAATGAGGAACTAAATTAGGAACATTTCACGTTTAGATACACAAAATAAACAATATCCAATCACCTTTTCAACGTTCCAATCTGTTATACTATGTTAGGAACCGAAATACTAGCGTTCGGCGTGTCACCCGGTTACTATTAATATGGCGGCTTTACCCTGATCCACAATTATATTACTACAATCAGGAAGCCGTCCTCTCGTCCCGGAGCCGTGCCGCGCGCGACCTCTAGTGTTAGATTAAATTACAACTTACGTACATACATAGGAACTTTCTTTAGAAGCTGCATGGTTTGTACAAGCTAACCTCCACAATGATCTACCGAATAGTTAATTATTAAATAAATCTGTTATCATCAAATATATATCGATATTAGTCGACACTCGATCTGTCTCCTACATCTCTCACGTGACCGGATGCAGCGGGGCATCGTTCGACAATTCTCGGCTCAACAATACGATATATCAATTTAAAATAACTCTGTTCTATAACAAATTAAAATCTCCATACGTTAATCTAGATTAAGGTAACTTATTTTCGGATGCACGGGTCGTCTATCTCCGCCCATCGCGGCCGTTCTATTATTGTATATTTTATGAGGTTCAGTCTTCTTCAATATAGTTAGAGACGGATCGGCTGTAAAGTTTACATCGCTAGAGAACTTTATGATAAAATTTGTACTTAACAATTGAGGGTGGTCCATCGTCCGTAGCTCGAGGTCGTCGCGGCCACCGCACGAGAGATGCGCGAGACGGCCGCCGTCCGCGGGCACGTACTCGTTATCGGTCACCATACAAATAAATATAAAAGTTTAAGGCCCGGCCGAACGACTGAAGGGTAGGACGGAGCTGCGCCCTCGTCCCCCGAAACAATGACCCGTAATGATTGATGTGTTACACAACATGACGCGCCCGGCCGAGCCTCCCACTCCTTCCTAATCAGATTTAATACTAAAATTACGTTTAATGTTGATCACTGCCCATAGTACGTATCTTTGTGCTTAAGTCACTCCTAGACAATAGTTCGAGCGGGCGCGCCGGCGCGGGCCGCGTCCCTTTGTACTCCGGTGTAACTCCAAAATATATGAATACGATAACAGCCTATACGATAACCTAAGGTGAGGTAGAGCGGTCGTCGCCTGCGCCGCGGCGTGCGGCGCGCCAGTGATCAACATCGCACCGGTACTACGACGCTAACGTGAGTACGCACTCACAGGTAAAATACGTATCCATTAAACAATAAAACTACGCCTAGGGTGTATTTCTTCTCCCGATCGAAATCGACGTTTCAAAAACTCGTCTCGGACCGACCCAACGTCGAGGAGATAATAAATAAACAGATTCATAAGCGGTAACGTTTCATATATCACCCGTCATATAATTCTCAATATACGAAGTTAGACTCTGTCAAAACAAAGGCCGGGGGCCGCCGCGCGGTGTAGCGCTCGGGCGGGCGGCCGCGGACAGCTCCTCGGGAACGATCGCGTCTCATATCTCTCGGCGATCGCTCGAAGGCACACAGCGTTAAATGTAATCAGTAGAGTTCGGCGACCGGAGCGCGCCCGCGCGGTGCAGTCTCGGCCGCGGGCGCGCTCGGCCGTCGGCGGGGCGCGGGGCGCGAGGCGGGGGCGGCTAGGCCGGCGTCAGCGTCAGCGTGACGGTGGCGCGGCGCGTGGCGCGGCGCCGCACCGGCAGGAACACCAGCGCCGGCAGCAGGCTCAGCGCGCCGCCCGCCTCCTCCAGCACGAACGGCTGCATGGTGAGCGGCGCCCGCGGCGCGCGCGGCACCGCCAGCAGCGCGCCCGCGCCGCCGTGGGCGCCGCGCACGTGCGCCTCCAGCGCCGCGAAGCTCTCCGCGCGAAACTCGCACCGCGAGCACGAGTACGCGTCCGGCTCGCTCTCGCCCTCCGCCTCGCCCGCCTCGCTCGCCTCGCCGGCCTCCGCCTCCGCCTCGACCTCCGCCTCGGGTCGCCGCGTGTGCGCGCGCTCGTGCGCGAACAGGAACGCGAGCACGTCGGTCGTGAACGGGCAGTAGGCGCACGCGTACGGCTTGTCGCGCGCGAGGAGGTCGAGCGGGCGCGGCGGCTGCGGCGGCGGCGGCGGCGGCCGCGCGGGCGGCGCGTGCTCGGCCAGGAGGTGCGCGCGGAGGGCGCGCGGCCCGCGAAAGCGTCGCGCGCACAGCGGACAGGGCTCGGCGGGCGCCGCGGTGGCGGGCGCCGGCGGGGCGGGTATGCCGTGCGTGTTATGTTTGTGCACTCGCAAGAAATATTTGCTGCACAGCTCCTTGTGGCAGATGTCGCACGTCACGCCGCCCAGCTGGGTCCCGCTCTCCAGCGAAATGCCGTGCATGCGCTGCATGTGAGTGCGCATGAAGTACTTGTTGCATAGCTCCTTATTGCAGATTTCACAGAAGCTGGATCCGGCGCCGCCCGACCGCCGCTCGTCCTGCGGCGGCGGCGAAGTGGAGGGGGGCCGCGGCGCCTCCGGGGGCTCCTCGGCGAGGCGCTCCGCCGCTAGCTCGTTCAGTTGCGATATCATCGTTTGTAATTTCCTGAGCTCCTCGCTCGCGGACCCGGGGGAGGCCCCGCCGCGCTCCTCCATGATCAAATTGAGCGGGCTGGTCTGTCCCTCGCGGAGCGCCGCCTCGAAGTCGTCTCGATCGTCGTCTCGCTCTCTCTTCACTTCCGCGGGTTCCTCGCCGTCGAACGGAGGCGGCAGCGAGAGGGAGCGCGGCGGCGTGTCGGCGGGCGGCGTGGCGGACGGCGGGGAGCGGTCCGCCGCGGGGGAGCGGTAGGGCGGCGCGCCGTGGCGTCTCTCGCGGTGGGTGCGGAGGAAGTATTTGTTGCAGTACTCCTTGCAGCAGATCTCGCAGAACGCCTCCGGGTTGGTGACGCCCAGCCGCCGCAGGACGTCGGGCTGGAAGGCGGAGTCGCGCGCGCGGCGCGCCGAGTCGGGGGACAGCCGGCGCGGCGTGCCGCCCGACTCCTCGTCGGAGGCGCGCCGCGGCGGGGACGGCTGCGGCTGCTGCGGGAGGCCGGGCGGGTGAGGTTGCGGCTCTCCGTCGTAGATGCCGTGCTTGTTGGCTCGATGCGTCTTGAGGAAATATTTGTTGCAGAATTCCTTGCAGCACAGATCGCAGTAGGCCTCCGGATTGAAGATGCGCGGGGGGTCGTGTCGCGGAAGGAGGCGGAAGGCGGCGAGGGGATCGAAGGTGGGCAGGGCGAGTTCCCCGAAGGCGAGCGCGCTCTTGTAGATGTCTGCCATCTTGGCGTGCAGGTCGAGGGGCGGAGGGTGCGCGCGCGCCGGCGCGGCTTGCTTGCGGCGCTTGCGGCCCGGGCTGCCGCCGCCGTCCTCCCCGCCGCCCCCGCCGCCCCCGCCGCCCGCGCCGCCGCCCCCGCACTCGCGCTCGCGCTTCACCGCCGGCGCCACCGACATCGCGTCACCGCCGCATCTGGAAATTAGAAAATGTTATGCTTATTTAAAGAGAAATACATAATACATACTTTTTATCACTTTTCCCCGAACACGCGCCTGCCCTTACGAATCGTTCTCAACGGAACTTGGCAACCGACAGTGCAACATTACTTGTGATGCGCAGTGACCTCCAATTTGCTGCTTTCTAAGCATCTCATTCACTCGTATGAATTTTAAAAATGGATAATGAAAAATCTTTACTATCATAAGGAACAATTAAATACTTCAGACAAATATACTCATAATGAAGCGCATCGGTTTTAACTAAGAGCATTTAGTTGATATTGTCAAAATGTATACATTTAATATAATTGCAGTGATTATCACTAATTACTACTGCACACAATTAATGATGAAGACATAAAATGATAAGTAATAAGATTACTAAATTAAAATCTAACACAATAACCGCCATACTATATAATTAAAACTGAAAAATCGTATTAATAAAACGAAGAATCTAAAAAGAAAACCATTATACAAACTTTTTTCAGTTGAATTTGTTGATTATGCTATTTAACATTTCATTTTAATTGACAAATTTCTTATCATACCAAAAAATAAAACGTGCAATGAAACTGTTTTTACTAATTTTAATATTTTATTACATAATTAAGTTTTATCGAATATTTTATCGAGGTACCATAACTTACATGATTCCAATTAGAAATAATATCAGCGTGACAACTTCACGAATTCAGTAGAAATTACATAACAAACAACCCTCTTAGTATTCAAGATAAAATCGTTTCAAACATATATAAATATACAAATATATATATACACGATTATAAAGGTATTATATTATATTACTGTCAATATTTTAGCATTCCTTACTGATCATAACAAGCTCACCTGTTATTAATATTGAAAGTATCTTCCATTGCGTCTTAAAACATTGCTCGAGTCCGTTCTACCATTATCTTGCACAAGAACAATCACGTTAGGAACTTTGAGAAAAATTCAATTTTGGAACACATCACACAGCCAATCAGGGAGCGGATTAAAGAACCAATCAAACGACAGATCGCGTGATTTTACGTTATTTTTCTTATTCGACCCCGACACGTGCTGCCGCATGCGCGTGCGCTCAAAACTAGTGTGTTTTAGGTAAAAACGTATGAATGTAATTTTTTTGTAGAAAACAGCAAAAATCTCACCCCACCCGGTCACCCCTCAAATGTCGATTATTTCTATGGGGCCGGTGCATTATGAATAAGGGTAGTCTTACATGGCTCGGTCGATAAATGAAGTAACATTAGGACTGCAGCAAATCGGTTAGCTTAATGAAAAATATATATAAAATTGTTTTGCAGGAAAGGCTCGTGTGATTTCCTTTAGTACTTACTAAAGTATTAGTAATCAATTTAAATGTTAACTAAGTTAATGCTGCCTGTTATTGACATAGCATTCGTAAACATAGAATATAGTTTTTGTCCGAGAAAAAACTTACTAAAACCAATTATTCATCATGTACTTATACAGAATTCGGCATAAACATACAAGTGATTTTTGAATAAACGAAATACTCTATATTGTCTTCGGTACCTCTAATTTCCAAACTATTTAAGGGCGTGCGTCACGCAGCGCAGAATTCAAGAAAATATACTTAGCCGTCATCGACCGAATGTCAGCCGACCCTAACATCAAACAATACACAATGCTTTCCGAAAATTTGGAAACACTATCGAAAGGGCGCGTTCAGTCAGCAAATACACCCATCTCTGTCCCATCTACGGGCGCACTGTAGCTATCTCGCACCGCATCAATATTTCAATCTCTCTGTCTAGATACCGCTATCTCCCTCCCTCAATTATGATTAAGAGTAATGGGCCAATAAATTTAAGTTCAACTTGCCTTGGAATATTATTTTTACGTATTTAACGGGAAATATTGGAAAAGTTTTGCGTTGTGTTATTTTTGTATATGAACGTGCCTTCTCGTTCTCCGGCGATGTTTTTCGCCGCTTAAAGTGAAAAGTTCCGCTTGAAAAACAAGTTTAATTAAAAGTTCAAAAGTATCCGCCTAATAATACATTTTAAAACAAATTTAATAATACCTAAATTTACTTTTTTTGTTGGCGGCATATCAGAAACAAAGTGACAGGTACATTTATTGCTCTGCGCTATATGTATCTGTCTTGTAAGAGATTGGGTCGTATTTGAATCCAAGCCCTCGATAGCGAGACGCACCTAAACAGTGCCTACGGGGTACGCAGAGAACAAAACACAAAATATCTCCATGCTTACAGACCTGGTTTCCTCCTCCTAAATTCATTACTCCTTCATACATATCTCAAGGCATAGCAATCCTGTGAAGTAAAATATATTACGAGATATAGAACTGCCCGTTTAATATCTTTAAAAAAATGAAGCCAGCCGGATGTAAATTTCTTTTAGGCAAAGCCTATTCTATGATGACCAAGTGTCTAATAATCATACAGATATTTTCTAAAAACATACATATAGATATTAACAGGAACGCAGAAGAAACAATCACGCTCATCTTAGTTTATACGTAGATGGGAATCGAACCCGCAACCTCCAGCTCAGTGACCAAGGTCACCGACCGCTACGCCAACGGGATATTTATCAATTGTGTAGACGCTTCATATTTTCCGGCTTTCTTCAACATAATTGACTGTTACGACAGTACAAAGTTATTTGTCGCCATTTTACTACAGAGGCGAGGTCAAGAAAAGGTTTTGACATTAGGGTACAAGCGATAAATGTCGAAGGGCTGGAACTTTGTGCTTTTACCAATTTTTACTTTCATATTCGTCAAAGTATGTTATACGACTATAATATGAAGTGTCGAAGTGTGTAGGATTTTGTGAATGTAACAAAAGTTGTTTTACTGAAACTATTTCGTGTATTGTCTGTCACATTTGTTGTCTTTCTTTTAGCGTCAAGACTAAATTGTCAAACGCCCTGCACCGTCTCTTGAGGGAGTAAGCCGGTTAGTTCTGTGGGGTTTTTCACCCACTAATACACCCTCGGTGGCATTCTTGAGCCTGGTATCCCCAGACTGAGCGGCTCGAGGCTCTTATGGTCCATATAAGCCGCACCGCTTTCGGTAAACCTTCCACCCTATTATCTAAGTTAAATTGTAAAATGCTGAAAATCTTCGCACTGGGACAGAAACTTAAGAACTTCGGCTAACTTTAAAGAAAACGCCAAAAATAATTGTATGTATCTCAAAAACTAACCCCGCATATCCCGTAACGATTTGGAAAATCAAAGACATCACACACGCAAGTCCATTTGAGCTACGCACTATAGTTATAACTAACATGAAAACAGTAAACAACGGAGCATCACGTATTGCGTAATCCACAGAAACTTCCATCCAATCTGAACAGTATTATGACGCGACAGTCTGAATCATCCGTTGCTCCAAATTTTTCAAGAGCCCCATATTTTTATGGTGCAGTCGTTAACTTTGAAATATCGGCCGAGGGTGGCGGGCGGTGGGGGGGTGGTGGGCAAATAAAATAAAAATAAAGGTCGATTACTCCCACCATTTTATAATGGCCGACCGAATGACATGCGGGCGCCGCGCCGGCGAGCGTGCGTGGAGTGGCTGTCGCTTATGTAATACCATAAAACGATATCTCCGACTGTCCGTTCAATTTATTCCCGTTGTATTACGTAATAATAGTAATAATAATAATAATTTGCACATATATTGGTGCTGTAAATAACGAAAAGTTTTAATACTCCTTATCCGAATGTTCGTGATATCATCAAGCTATTCTTGTTTAATTCATTATTGTTCTAAGTAGCTAGTATATAATATAAATCAAAACTAAAACATAGGATGCTTTTACTGGGACGCGCTGAAAATCAGTGGCTGTAGTCGACCACAGCATAGGCTGAGGACGCCCCCTTCTGTCAACTGAGCCTATGTTTACATTCAATGTTTTATTATTACTATTCTTTTAAATTGTACATAGTTTTTAAGTCAAAATGTTGGCAAAATAAACCTTTAATTTATTTTTTTTAGCTGCTAGATCTCTTTTTTTCTCCGAAAGCGGAATAAATTGGTTTACAAATAGAACATGTTTGGTTTAACTGTACCTCAGTTATATCTCCTAAGCACTCGTCTTTTACTGAAGGACAAATTTGTCTATATACAATGCCTATCTTTGCTGTTGTCTGTGTATGATTGGTTTTGTAGTGTTCGTGATATCAGCAGTTATTTTTATAGCCATGGCATTGTTTTACTCAAAACATTTGTAATACAAAAAGTGATGTTTGTCTTATTGCTAACCTGGCTTCCATTTAATAGGTATTATTTATGTTTGAATGTCATATGTCATTTTTTATATGAAGAGAACATCGAATAAGCTCACATATGGCTGCTGCCTTTAATAGGACTGAAGCAATGGGACTGTTCTGTGAAATAGTTCAATAAATTGCTGGAATGAGAATTGTATGACAACATAACAAACTGTTTTGTTCTTGATATTTTACATTTTTGAATTGTCATGAAGATTTTACGATTTTTCATAAGCCACACTATTTTTGGTATCAATTGAAATTTTTAATCGACAAATTAATAATAGATACAATCCTATGAAATAGAAAAATTAAAAATTTTAATATTTTAAGAAATCCGACATAACAGCCACTCCACGGCGCCCCTGTTCGTCACCGCGTGTTTATTTTCAATCAGCGGGCGGGAGTCGAACCCGCGACCGCCACCGGGCTCCGCCAGGTGCTTGGACATCTTTACACATAATTGACACCTTCACTCCATAGATTATCGTTGACAACTTGGTAACCATAACATGACAGTTATTATTTATAAACCCTTATTGTTCAGTGGCGCTTGCGAACCCAAAAGTATATCGTGATTAAGCAATGTTGAAATGAACAGGATTTATTGACTCGTGATTCGGAAATCACAGGAAGCAGTTTTTAATAATAGCATAGACATTTTTTACATATTTTCGATCGCAATATTTTCTCGATCGGTGCTTTCTGCCTACCCCGTTGAGGACCTGGCGTGATGTTATGTATGTATGTATGCAATATTTCCTTCCAACGACATGTGAACCGCGTTTTATACTCCGCGATCCACGCCCCTCTGCCGAGGTATCCCAACCTAGCTCGAGACCTTGGTCGAGGCATTAACTTTATTTACGCACATATACATATGTACAGCTGCCACAAAAATGTTTATAATACCAGTTTTAGTCGTTTTAATTAATATACATTTATTGTTTGTGCCCGCCCCTTATTGCTTGGAGACCAACAATTGTAATTAACTTATTTTACGGCCATTTATTAATTAAATACGAACAGGCCAATAATACAGTTTATCTGCACTTTTGCACAGAAATAAAAAATTTAACTCCTAATATTTTTCAATTTGACGTATCTCTATAATATGTAGGTACTGTGCCTTAGGGCCTCTGAGGAAGCTTAATAATTACTTAAGGGTAATAACCGGTACACATTGTTTACTGTACGCTCAGAAATACAGAAACTAGTGAGATTTGGCCGCTAGCTGCTGACCAGTATCGCTAACATAACGTGCGGTGTAAAGTTTAGTTGATAGACCTTAAGACTGTCATATGTTCGTAAAAACAAATTAAGCGCATGCTATTATTATTATACCAATACCCCAGGTCGCTATAAGAGTACGCAATGCCAAATATCTCTGTCGTCACAAACATAAAGTGCTTCTACGTTCCCTATATATTCTATTCAATAAAGCGCTTCGTAAAGCATTTCTTCAGCGCATTATTATACGCGATAAACGATCGATTGGACGATTTGGTACACTTTTAATTTTAGCTTATCAGTTACATTATCTTAAACTGCGGCGGGCGGGCAGATAAAAATGAAAAATATATACATATTTACCACGCAAAATCAATACGCGAAGCAATCGCTGCGACCTCGTTATCGAGCGACGGTGAGCCACAGACAATATTAAATGGATGTTAAATTTAAATGGAACTATATGATGTTGTTCAAGTTTTATCGTTCTGTGTTCTTGGTTGGTGCTCTCTGCAGTCCGCATTAACCAGGTGCTGGTCAGTAGACTTTATGGCGACCTCTGAAGTGGTCAAATCGCACGACGTTAGCTACTTTAAGAAGCGTACGTAGCTTTGTAAGATTACGATGCCAAAATTGTGTTTATTGGAGATGCAATTAGAATAATCGAAGCACGCAGACATTTCGACATCACTGTGAATTGTATGCAAAATCAGGTGATTTAGCTCAATGTCGGTGAGGTCAATGACTGACAGTGCATCATCGAACAAGCCTTTTGTCTCTTCTATTAAGAGCGGAGATCTAAAGAGCACACAACATCGACCAATGGCAATTGTACAACTCATGAAATTTATTACTCAGTTGCAAAATAAAATAAACGATAACAGCAATATTTTAAAACGAAAGCGAACCCAAGCGACAAATTGTTAGCGGCGCTGAAAAATCGATTTAACTTTTAAAACGGCTATAATTTTTCTGCTGAGTGTACACAGACCCTTATTAAGGGCTCTACTGACCCGCGAATGATGAATTGTGACGATATTCAAGGAATATCTGTAATATTTTTAGAGAAGTAACAAAGTTGAGCGTAATTCCGATGAAAAATGGTCATCTAAGCTTGTAGACAGAAATATGTCTAGGCAGGAATCGAACCCCGAACCCTAAAACAGTACACACATGACGACTTCAGTACCGAATTAATTATCTTAACAATAGCCATTTGCGCATCTTTAAAACGTACGGGAACATTCGCAAAACGCATGGGATTTGTCGAGAATAGAAACCAAGGAACAGATGGAAATTAAACGAAAAAAAAGGAATTGTAAAATTATTTTCCAACAGCAAAATAAGAAAAGCGTACACGATTTTTCCTCCAAGCCATCCCAAGCAATCCCAAGCCATCCCAAGCCATCCCAAGCAATCCCAAGCCATCCCAAGAAATCCCAAGCCAACCCAAGCCATCCCACGCAATCCCAAGCCATCCCAAGCCATCCCAAGAAATCCCAAGCCAGCCAAGCGCGGCTCATTCTTTCGTCGCCCGCGCTCTACGTAAAAGTTCGCGGCAACCAAAATTTAATATTGGAAACCTACAAACATGACGGATATGAGAGCGACACATACATACACACACACACACACGCGGGCGCGCGTATATTTCACGCAAATTTCGTTACGGAACATATCGAACGGGTAACTCGCGTATCAATGCGCTGCAGACACACCGAGCCTGCTGCTAAAAACTTAAGCAGCTCCTAAAGACTACCTAAAATCATAGTATTCGGATATTTATTAAGATAATTTTTTATGTGAACACAGTGGCTAACTAGGCTGTGCCGCTTGTAAACCTTTGAAAACAACCTCAAATAAGTAGATGGAATATAGTTAGTATATTTTTACTGTTCCACTGACATAGGTCTTAGTGTGAATGTTTAAGGTCTTAGTCTACCACGCTGGCCAGCGAATTGGCGAGGTTCAAACATCTCAGAAACATTACATAGGTACGCATTATGACATACTCTAACATCTGCAGGTTTTCCTTCGCGGTTATAGCGAATGATATTTAAAATTTAAATTATAAAATGCACGTAACGAGATGGATGAAAGCGGTGCAGGAGACCAAGACTTACCGATCTTGACCAAATAGTTCAGATGGCTGATGGTGAGGTCAAAAGTCTTCGAAATCGGCATTTAAATATGGCGAATGATAAATCTAGAAGCACGTCAGATCTGTAAACGCATTGTTTACTGCCTGCCTACCCTAATAATGATCTGCCGTGGTGGTATAATAAACAATAATAACAATTTTCCTTCTGGAGTCTTCTCGTATCTTCTAAGACTGGCCCGAAAAATAAAGAATCATTTTACGATACAGTATATACTGCGTGAAATATCCAATTTTTCAAAGTAGTTAGGAATATAAAGTTGCTTTTTCACACTGACTCGGCTGATTTAGAGGTAGGTTTAACCGGAGTCGTCGTGAACAATGGTCGTTAGATTTTTGGAAAAGTATTGTTTAATAATGCAGAACAATACCGAGGTAAATGCGTTAATTTACTGCAACGATAGTAATGGGAATGATGACGAGACATTTACGATAGTTACGGTTCTTCCCAGCATCCTTAACTCCTCGCGCACGATACACATACTGGCCTCCTAGTGTAGTGGTTAGAGAACCGCACTGCTCAGGATATGGGTTCGATTCCCACAAGCAGACGTTACGACTTTATCATATAGCTTTTACAAAAAAAATGTTTAGAAATAATCTCTTATGGTTTAAGTCCTAAATAGAATTTATACAATTACATATGTATTGAATCATAACTGCACCAATTTATTGTAAATATATTACCAAAATTGACAAAATAAGGTAAATCAATACGTAAAATTACAAATTATTTGTTTTTTTTTTGGAAATTATCTAAATCATAATTTTTTTCAAGAGCCTCCGAAACCGGCGT
>DWUN01001218.1:0-17522 GCA_018249975.1 Passova gellias
GGCATAGCAGTGTTATATTGTATAACGAAGCGATACAAAAGGTATCTACATTATACTGAACCTTTATTCAATAAAGTCAAACTACAATATTATCTGATATAAGATTGTTTCGGATTAGTGTACTTACAAAGTTTTACTGATCCCATGATCCGGTGGTTAGTGAAGCCGACTAATGAACCTGGAGTCGTGGGTTCGATTCAGTATCAAAACAAAAATTAGTGATGCATGAATTTTTTTTCGGTATCTGAATCTTCATCAGTAAGTATGTATTCAAACCGATATATTTAATTTTAGTTAGTTATTTAGTTATTTATTTTAGTTATTTTAGTTCATATATAAAAATATTAGAAATTTAACAAAGAAACCGGTAGATGACCACGCCAGCGCTTTAAAAACCTACCCCGAATAAGTGCATGAATATAAGTAACATTAATATGAATCATGAATCAAATTTGAAACCACAATGATTATCTGTCAGCAATTGAACGCTAGCAATCAACTAGCGGTGATCGCCATTCAGGACATATCGTCGCAGTTGATATGGTATTTAGTTCAATGGGGCGGCAGTTTCGTCGCCGGATCACCGCTGCAAATGATATTTGATTACCAATAGCGCGCGGTTATATCATTTGAATGCTCAATTCGAACGCTCATTGTTGTGGACGACCTCATTTGGTCGAGTGAGCGCGACGTACGATTAGAGGAAATCAATTTGCTGGCTGTATCGATGAAACAAACCGCAATAACGACGAAATTCGATGGATATTAAATTTATATGACTTTATCTAAACTACAAATTTAGTTTTCATTCGTTTCTCGCGTGGTATACGACAAGTAGCTGCCTACAGAATAATGATGAACAATAACTGCAATCTATTGCACGTCGACTGCTAATAAGTTTCATTCGCGGTTCGATGACAATTTAGCAGTGACATGAATAACCTAGGTCTGTTTTACTTATTTGTTTCATTAAATGATAATATCTGCTTGTTGGTTAGGAACCAACTCACAAATGTACGTAATGTGTAAATATAAGTTTAAATTTACTTTTGAAGTAACATAGAAGGCATAAAACATCCGTAAAAAAATTTAAAATGTACCGTTCATTCGAAATAAAACTTAATGGATAAGGATAAGGCTAAAAAGTTCTTTCTCAACAACAATTAGTAAGTAGTAAAACAAATATAGGTAAGAAAATGGCTTCATTGTTTCATTGCTTCAGCGCTTACCCAACAACGTCATTGCTCATAGATCTGACTGCTCCAAACAAAACCGATAGGTGAAAACAATCACAAAACTTAAACAGAATATAGTGAAATTATTTATAATTCTACTTTGTGTTGATGAAAATCGGAAATAAAGTTTCGTTTTATTAAGTGGCAATGCAAACTATGCCTTTTCACCACCCAAAACATATGTAGATAAAGATTGTTTAAATGGTGATATTACACTATCCCTATCATAGAAGGACATGTCTGTCAAAAATTTTGGTTATAAAATGATGTAGAGGTAGTCTTTGAAATATTTTTGGGCAGCCACGTCAAGGAGCTATTCAAAAAGAGCTCTTCCCCAAAGTGAGCACCGCATCGGCGACTCGTCGTGCACTTACTGCAGGTGGCGCATCAAGCTGTTCGCTAAGTTATTTTTTTGTACAAAAAAATTGAAAGTGTTTAACTATTTTAAAAGCATCGTAAAGCGTGTTTACGCTGTGCAAAGGTGCCACATCGTCAGAATTCTATTAAGAGAGGCTCAACTTGTTTGCCCCCTGGGCATTGTTTATGGTACATACTTCCTTATTGTGTGAGCCTTTAGCTTGTAACCAACGTAAGCTATGACATTGTAGTCGCAATTTTCCACCAGCCCACTTTCGTTTCCTGTACCGTGAAGTTATGATTTTCACCTGCTACCGTTATGAAGTAGGTATTTAGCACCAACAAATCTTGGTAAGTTAATGGTCGAGCAGAAAATATGCGAGATATTTTATTTATAAACTAGGGCACAGCCAAGCCTTTATCGGGGAATATGAGGTTTCAACGTACTATGTTTTCTGTAGACCCGTTGGTGCCTTTTGTTAGTGATCCTGACTGCTGAAATGGGGTCTATGGTTACGAATACCACCCAGTACAAATATTTGTAATAAAGGCATACCTACATATCTGCTATTCTATAACACGCACTCTCATACACATTATCAATTAATATACATATAAGTCAAGTTATATACCTACATAAAATTGTGTTTGTTTTCATAAAATGTTTATAACCTACGGTAAGAGGAGATTTATACCAGAGTACTTATAATGTAAAGCTAGCATTTGATAGAAATTCAGAACCTATTATTAATATAAATTGTCTATACAGGTAAGAATGTGTTCGCAAATGTATAGAACGTAATTTGCTCGATATCTGATTAACCAGAAAGCCAAGGTTTCCCAAAATATTATTATTATCTTTGTTGTACACATATTTAGTTCAAGTTGAAGTATCTGAAAAAATGGTTTATTGACTTCCTAAGCGTTAGTATCGTATTGAAAGTGTTTAAAAGTATCGAACGTGTACAAACGCTATTAAATAACTAGAATTGTGTATACATTTAGAACTTGAGAATATATACGAAATCCTAATATATTATTAAGCAAACATGAAATACAAATATAATTTATTACTCCAGTTACATAATATAGTGGAACAGATAACCGCAAAACAGTTTTGTACACTGCGATCCTATCACGTAACGTACATATTTTCTCCTTTACGAGTATTTGTAGACTTGTAGAGTTCTTTTTCTGTTTATCTCAAGCCTACTGTTTGCGGACACGTACGTATAAGCATATATTACTGGGAGGATTAAATCATGTCGTTTAAGTTTTAAAGAAGAAGTAATAAAGTAATGTACATTGTCACATGTTACATGTCAGCGTTTTTAACGAACTGAGAAAACAGACAACTAATTAGAAACCAACCTGTTTAATATTGTTTAATATTGTAAACCGAATCTGTTTAATATTGTTTATACTTTGCATTTATGTACCTATCGTATTTTATGAATAAACAATAATTATGTTCATATAACATTACTGTTACTGTTATTTTGCGTTGTTAACACTCATTTTGATAAACCTTTGTTTTAATTTGTTAAGTGTAAAATGCTAAGTTTATGTTGCAAGCGGCAAGTTTGCCGCTCAATAGCTTGGATTCCGAGTTACTACGAAGTTGATTATACTGCGACCACTCTGGTTCTGATTCATGGAAACTTTAAGTTAGTTTACTTTTCACAACAACTACCTAGGTTATTATTGCATTGCAAACAATTTTCAGAATTTCTCGTTTGTAATTTTAGTTTTCCTTAATAAAAAATTCCGACCGTTTGTTTTGGTCAACTGCTGGAGCCTCCTCTAATAATGAGAGAGTTTCTAGGTTTTAGTGTACCATGCTGCTCAAATACGGTTTGACGTAATTCAAACATCTCCCGCTGGCCGCTAGACCTTAGATTGTAGAGTCTGAGTCTCTCTACAGTCTAACATAAAATTAACTTTTAACAAAAAAAATAAAAACCGACTTCAAATAGTAAGCTATTCTAAAACAAATTAATATGTACTAAAAAGTAAACAAATAATTCAAGGTACAATTACTGTTATTCTTGGATTCGGTGTCGGAGTCGTTAAATACAATGGTAAGTACCTATTATTTATTTAAGGCTATTCACAAAACTATTATTAACATAATTATATATTTAATAGACTATTTAATAGGCTGTTCATTATTATGTAAATATGAATTTCAATAATTTATTAAATTAATATTACAGAATGTTATACTCTCTTTAAAGCCAACTGACTTCATATCTGAATATTTCACTCGTCTAGTTCCATACACAAGAGATTGTGAGAGTCCTAATACTGCAGTAGTATACGGTAGTAAGAAAAATGATCTCCAGTAAGAAGGTTTGACAGGGATAAAAGTAGCGCTTATCTGTTAGGGATTCTACTTTGAAAATGTTATTTTGACAGGTTGCAACAAATAATTTTGATTTTAATAAAAGCTACTCAAGCGACTGCCATAATGTTAAAAATCTTGTACGGGTGCGCACTGATTTATTCCAATTTGAGCTTTGTGTATGTTTTGTAACATACAAACGAAACACCAATCACACAAACTGTACATATGTGGGATTTAGTCAAATTTGGTGACTGAATGATTCATAACCGTGGAGCCTAACCCACTGAAGCTAGAAATATTGCAAATAATTATGATTTTGCGTGTGTGAGATTTTCTTATCTGCCGGTGTACAATGGTTGATATAATAGTAAAAGGTATTTTCTTTTCATCACCAGATCTAGCCGAATGTTACCCGAGGGTAAGCGTATTCATCAATATGTCCATTAGCGTACAGCTGCTCCGTGTTCAAGCAACGAGGGAGCTATTATTTCATTTGCTTACTGAAAATGCGACACGGAAACATTGCAGCCATTCTCAACATTCGTATTGCAGTATTTTATTTATGGGTCGTTATATTTTTTTTATGTCAAGGGAGTAGCAAACGAGCGGATACCAGAGCTACTTTACAGTAGTTACGGATTCAGCAATGGTGGTTCCGCTGCGAAACAGCAGAGAAAGTAACATCTTTATCCGCGTGCCAAGTAGCTGCTGTCTGGGACTTATGATTATGGCTAGACTATGGGTAATGTTGAATCCGTTAATATAAGCATCCTATACTCAAATTGGGTTGATGTTTTCGTTCAATGTTATTAACTTTACGATATGAAATACCCAAGTACACATTTGAAAACATTTTCCAATTCAATAAAATAACTGAACTTAAGTTGAAAATACATGTCATTGAGTGGCCGTAAAATAAAAGGGAGAAGTAATAATAAAATGTGGACGACGGCTGCGGCCGAGATAACACCGAGAAGACGAAAAGCCAACAATAAAGTCTGCTCGTAAAATTTCACAATCACCGTTTCCGTAATCGAGTTTGAAAGGTGTATGCAACAGTTGTTGGGAATCAGTACTGAGGAGAACATGAAATTTTACTATACTCTCCGGCTATTAGTAGCATATGATTGAATCCAGCAGTTCGTCCAGAAATAAGGTACGCAAGTGGGAACGCCTCGCCGAGAAATTATTGCGATCAGTAGAAGTGCAAAAGGAATAGCAAACTCTCCGAACGGTTTGTTCAATATAAAACAGTTAATAACTACGATCAGCTTGAAATGAATTATTACAGTACAGTTCACGTATATACATACATACGTGCTAGTAAAGAGTGTTTAATGAAGAAACGAAGTAATATTAAATTCCCCTATGTTCAACACATTTCCCTTTCCGCGGTTGAACTTCGTTTTGTTTTCGAATAAAGTACAGGCTATATTTATAACCAATATGTTTATACATATTGGAAACCGTGATACACCAGCAAATTTTAAAATTTTCGATAATCGTTAACGGTAAATTTGATAAATTTATTTACCACAATCAATTGTTTATTAGCTAGATACAGGCGCAAGGTAAATAAATTCAATACAGTTTCCCAAGCCACTTGTAGGTGTCCCGCTGTCAATTAAGTAATAGCTGTCGTCGAGCGACACTGGGCCCACAGTACTGGCAATTAAGATCAGACTATGCGGTAGCCCAAATTATTCAGCTTACCGATAATTGTGCATTGCCTATACACTAAAATTGCCTATCGGTTTATAAACGATATCCGCCTCCCAAGCTTAAGGTCTGAGATTCAAATTTTACAAAGTTGTGTGTGTGCCTTTTTAAAATTAAATATCATTTTCTATGGTAACAAAAGAAAAACCTGCACTACTTAGAATATATTGGCGTAATGTTCCTGAGTTGCGTGAATTTTGCCCATCCTCAGTTACTCAATGGCAGACTACGGCCTACAACTTTGTCAATATAAGATGAGGCCGGCGTCTATTAGTGGACCAATCACAGGATTAAAAAGAGAATAATTAATCCACTTTCAGAACAGTTACATTCGTCGCAACGTTCAGTAATCTGTGCTGGTAGTAAAGTCATTATTGAATGGTGGCAATTATGAATTACCTGTACTTGTTCACGGTTAAAATGCACGTAACTTTAAGTCAACAGTGCATAGATACGAGTAACAAATCGTCGATACTCTAAAACGTAACCCGATTTGCTTGATGTTCCTTTATTTTCAAATGATTTAGTCTTCAGACAAACCTTGTCTGATTAGTGGACGATAGTTTAAATATGATTGGATGATTTGCGCTTATTCTGACAGAAACAGTGTGATAAATGCAGAATGCTCCAGGTGCCCTCCGCAATTGTCCTCCGTGCTCTGAGAAATGATACTAACTTAATATTAGTTTATGATAAATAAAAATAATAATCAACTGAAAGAAATGGTAAATCCGTCCCGAAACCTGTGGTAGGTGTCGCGCTGCCAATTACCTAGCTGTCGACGCAACTGTCCAATGTTACTAATTAACTACGACACGAGCGAAGGTATCAATTATTTGTACAAATGTGACTGGTACCGTCAGGATATTTTTCGTAATTGAGAACGTAGACTATAAAAAATGTCAATAACAATTATATAGCTTTCCATACATCTCCATCTAATATACCATCTCTATCTCTCATCTCTATCTCATTAGATTGAAAACAATATAATAGATTTTTCAACATCCATTTCAAATATAGACACATATTATTAACTTAACCAATCAATACTGACAACTTTATCATACACTTATAACTTACATGAACATGTGTACGTGTACAAATATGTATACTTAATATACTCGTGACTAATTAAAATCGAGAGAAGTAATTTCTAACTCAAATGTCTAACTTCTTGTGTAGGACAATAAAATGTTTGTATGTAACGGTCTTAGGTTATAAATCACGGTATAAAAATCTTACAGCCATATAATCATAAATGGTTACAACTTTTTAAAGATATTTCAAAATGTCGCAATGTTTTTTATCTACCCTTTTATTTGTGGAGTTTTATCTTATATCCCCTAGACAATTTACATATTTAATGCGTTATAGATGATGAAGGTTAAAATTCTCATGAAAATTTGTAGTTGAATTTTAATTCGGTGCTTCATTACACAGTAACTTCACCTGCAGATTATTTAAAACAAAACTCAATGTAAACCGGTTCTGACATCGATTCCAACCTTAAAATATAAATGTAAACGTGTATTGTACCAGTACATAATTTCTTTGTACCTATCAGAATCTTTGTGACGCAATGAACGTAATGACAGGGGTGACTTAGGTAGATAAAAGAAAAATATCTAATGAAGTTTTCTTCAACCTTTTACCGAGGCTACGGGGATCGAGTTACCTTCATCCTTAAAACCGAATCAGCTCTCGTTGTGATGAAATTCAATAACACGAAACATTTTCTGTGTCGTTTAAGATTTCCTGTGTCTCAAAATTACGAAAATAAAGCTTGCATCATAAACGTACAACCGTCTTTTTTATATGGAGAAGGAGCCAACGAACAGGCAGCAGCCACGAGTGGCCACTGAAACAGATTGGTTAATGTCAACATCAAATAGATACCTATACATAAGATAAGACTTAATGAATTTATCTATTAATAACAAATAAATAAATACATGAGCTTTTTCTATGTTGAGATTTTAAGTAATGAATATTGGTACCGAATGCAATATACGTAAAACATAGTCGTAGCGATCTCAAACAAAATATTGCTATGCGTATTTGTATGGAGGTCCATTGAGCCACACAGACACGAACAGAGGATGTGTCGCGCCACCTGTTAGCTAATTGACACCGCGACAGCTAGACAACGGAGCTCAGGATTTCACATGGATTTTCCCTTTGCATCCCGTCCATTTACAAAAACAGATAGCCGGAGTTTCATGCTCGTATTTCCGATGCAAAACAGAGGCAGCCCTTTGTACTATTGAAAAGCGAATGCCATCGTTAACGTATTAATATTGTAATAATTTCATTTTACGAAATAAAAATGTATGTACTTAGTAACGAATTTTAAATAGAAGTTTTTCTTAGGTGACTAATTATTTTAAATAATATTGGTTAACAAATCATCATCAGCAAGCTTTTACAAGTTTCTCGATGTTTAACCTCAACAGTTGTAGATAAATAAATATTTGTAGAATAATGAAAAAAAAAACTTTTTTATGACCCGTTAAATACATTATTTAATGGTAATTACCTATATTAAAATGTGGTATAAATATCAAAATGCTAAATATTAGTATAGAACAATAATACAATAAAACTCACTGAATAAAGTTGTGAACTAGTGGAGTCATTAGTTCTGATTTAACATTACTGGGGCCAACATAGTAATATTTATTCAAAATGTATCTGCTAAGTGGAAATGCAGCCCAACGTATACGTCGGAAATTACATGCCTTGAGGGCCTGTCGACACTCACTGTTATCGAGCGTTAGCTACACACCGTTCCGTTCACAATAGAACCAATCACTGAACATATTTTGGGAAGCGACAAAAAAAGTATAGAACCCAAATAGCCTTCGGTAGAGATCAATTTCTCAGAGTATTTAAAGATAATCAGCCTTTAGTATATCAGTGCGTAATCCCTCGATCTGAAGCATTTGCTGATTGAAATTCTAAAGTCACCGGAGAATAATAATAAACGCTAAGTCAATAATAGTTTATTTATGCGTGGAATAAATCGGCAACGAAATTATCTATCGGAAACATTTAAAATTTCGTACCCGCGATGTAGGGTGTATAAAAACTAACTGGTTAAACTGTCACAAGAGGTCCACCATTCCCTTGTTTCGATTTAATTAAAATGAAAATTCAGCGGCTGGAAACGAACGAGTGGAAAATCTAAGCTTACGCCAAAACCGGTAGTTTTGCTTTGCAAATGAGATTAAGCCTTATGCGCGTACTAGCCCTTGTAGCCTGTTTAAGTTAAGGATCTGATTAGCAAAATAGACAGTATACATGTACACAAATAACTATTAACCAAGAGTAACGTAATTATAGGCGTATATATGTAGAAGGGAAACAAGTCTCTAATTTGTCAAACTTGTCGATTTATTGTAGAGTTTACTAGATTTTACTTCAAAGCCGTTATCTCATTAATTTATAGTGTGTACATATTATGTTTGGCGTTGACTCTCATGATACTTCTCTCCTCGCAGTCCCAATATCGTTAAATGTAATCCAGATACGTATGCTCCCTACAGGCATAAAATAGCTTCAACTTTTCTTACACATTGTAGCCGTATCTCAGCGGATGTACCGCTCTGCCGTCTTGGCGCCCGAAATCTGCTTAAAACACCCCTTTACTAAGATATTACATCGTGGCACTTGGTACATTTTTACTATTAATTTGACTGGAGGCTAATACATATATATTTACATGTGGCTAGATCCGTAATGTAAATATGATTTTTGCATAGCAAACGACCTAGATGCTCTAGATCTTGACAATGTAGCGAATTCCACAAAAAATAATGGAAATTTTTAATATCTAAACTTTAAACTGGGTCACAAATCCTTGTTTTGTTCCGTCAAGAGAGCAGCAACTAAAATGGTAACTGCACACAACTTAAACCGCTACTGTAAATTTATCGGTAAAATTGATCTTTGAATATAAATGTAATACATATATCTATGAATTTTCACTGAAACAAATCCGATGTTGATCATTTACATTACAGTTACAAATTGTATTGTATCGGTAACTTTATATAAGTATAGTTCGAATATAATATTACTATGGACAGCATCACCTGGGTCACAACACCGAACATCGCAAAAAACATTTTCCATACATTTGATATGGAAATTTAAGGCGGCGCGGTGAGGGCAGGTAGTAGCAAAACTCTACGAGAAAGCGTTATAAGGAGATTGACGGTTATAAAAAATGTACCGGGACCGAGAATTCCTCCATATCAAATAGGTAGTCGCTGAGGTTCAAACCTTAGTTGATCAGACAGTTTTTTAAACCTCAAAACATGGATAAAAATGGTATTTGTTCTGTAGCCCAATTAGATAATTCAAAAATAATAATTATAATATTTTAAGACATTTTTATATCATAGCCACCAGATCCTAAACTAGGCAGAGTCTATGTTATGGTAACCAGACAGGATTAACCAAATATAATATGTATAATACAATAGTTTTTAAAGGTGTACAAATATAGGAATCGTTTTACAAATATTTGTTCTGGCTCAGCGACAGGGTACTGAACATTAGAATAATACTATCAATAAGTTGACTGTGATCATGAAACTTCTTCCCGCTTAATGTGTATAGGTATATTTTAAGTCATATTACAATTTTTAAATGGATACATTTCCAGTTAGGTAGCTATCTGCACCAATACAAATTTTCACTATTCACTTACATTTTATCAAATTGATAATGTGCAATTTTTAAAATGGATGGGTATTTACTGAAGTCAATTAAATGAAAATACATTAGGTGTTTCTAAAAACTTGTATCGAAAAAGAGCACGGGATGCATAAAGCTATATCTCAAGATGGATCCAACCTCCCAAAGATATTATCACCCTACAAGTTGTGTAAGATAAATCGTTCCATCCGAACATCTCATAAAGAAAATTCATTCAGTGCAATTTCGGTAATGCACGAGTTGGCTGGCTAAATAAGGAGTTGGGTATTTGATTGAAGGGTACGATGTGCGAGTCGGCATACTTTCCTTATGAAACGTTGAGGTTAAAGAACGAATTTTTTTTCTTAATAAATATTATTTACCGTTTTGAAAACCGCTAGTTAATTTTCACAGGTGTTTTGCCAGGTATTATTAAATTAGTCACAGACAGTCCCATAAAGTTTCGACACACTGCTTCCTATTAGCAAACATCATCTTCAAATAGTATCACTAAATATACTAGAAAACTTCGCTACTTTAAGAATTAGATAAAAAAAAGAAAGCGGAAGAAGGAAATAGAAATCAAATAACATACTACCAGTCAATTTAAGTATATTTTTACAACCTTGACAAAATTTAAAAAATTAGATTAATTTAGAACCTGTATACGGTTCGCCAGGGGAAATACTACCGCCACACCTATTTCTGCCGTAAAGCAATTGTTTTTACAATTTGTGTTTTAGTTTGAAGGGTGTGGTTGCTGGTCCACGCGAATACTAGAGGCGACCATCTCAGTCCTCAAAAGTAATGACGCATCTGCGACAGACCTCTGATAGGGCGGATACTAACAAATACTAACTGCACTTACACTAACAAACACTAACTGGACTAATACTACGAATAGTCCCATTCCTGCAGTCCTGTTACTAACGTATACTGACCAACTAACTCTTATTAACTCCTATTAACTGATTTCACACTAACAGTCCCATCGCTACAGCCCTATTAGAGGTCCGTTGTAGATGTCCATGGGCGGGAGCGGTCACTAGCGACTGCTGCCAGCTGATTCGCTACGCTCATAGTGTAAAAAAAAGGTATTATTATATTATATCGCTAATTTCAGTCAAAGTGCCGCCGCAATAAATTACGCAAAGGGGAATGAGCGTGGCGCAGCGGGAACAGGAAAAAAATGCTAATAAAATTGTACCTTGCTCGTTAATCTTAACCCTCGCTCTCAACGGAAGTGCTGTCCAGATTTCAGATGCCTAGCTTGCCACATTGATTTTTAGTGGAGCTTATTACATGTTGCCTTACAATGCAAATACAAAAAAGTTTCGACTTCTTTATTTTATGGCGTCTTGAGAAAGAATAATCCATGTGACAACAACGTCAAATGAAAGTAAATTAGGTAGATGCAATAAGTTTTTCACAAAATGTTACTTACATTTTTATTAACGTACGATTGTATTAATTGACAAACATCTACTAAATAAGTACCAATTAAATTTGAATCACAATAACGTTTTCAATAATCTGATACGATATCTATCCGTTAATAGAAACGAATTTTAACAAATGTCTGAAAACTGAAAGAATGCGTCAAATTTATTCAACCGTAAAACTTAATCTTTTTAATGACCTTGAACATTATTGTTTCAAAGTAACGATTTCCTAAAACTTATGATATTAAACATATCCTTTTATCTATATATTGCACCGTTACAATTTAGATCAATCGTGTTCTAAGTATAAAAAAAATATTTTGTATAAAGCATTTATTTCAAATTTTATTTAATCAGTAAAGTTCAAAAACTTTTAAAGAACTAGAGAGAGGGATACAGTTATTTTCCTAGGAAAATTGATATTGAACAAAACTGTATTCTTTAAATTAATTACATATAAATGTATCCGTTTATTAATACAAAAATATTGAAAATATTTCATTATTTTATTTAAATATTCATATCAATTTTGGCTCTCTAAAGCAATCTTACTTTAACGGTGCCAAACATAAAATATTCGCTAACTTATGGAAAACTTATTGGAATAGGTCCAGCCGATTTGTAATATTAGTGGAAAACTATACAAAAGTTGGCTTGAACTTTCTGCCGCAGTTGGTTAAAAATGGGCTATTTCTATCATGCATCCGGTAATCGGTTTCAGTACTCTCAAATAAACTACTCAATTGGGCATGAGAACTAAATCATGCTCCATCTCGGAAACATCCAATATAGTCAGGTACAGTCAGAGACCGAAGCGGTATGCCAATTTAATGTAAAAATTGTGTACTAGTGTGTACTAGGCGCACAGGTAGACGCGGTTATAAATTGTCAGCAATCTGTAAAGTTACGCGACATATGGTACGCTTAGAAAGGCGACCGCTGGTATGAAATTTCCACAAACATTTCCAACCTTCGGGAAACTCATGGAGCAGTTCTCCCACGTTCAGCACATTCCCAGTTGAGAATACTCAGTCCTTAAAAATTGTATAACTATTTACACCAGTCACCAGGTCCCTTACGGGGGAAGCAAAAACCACGGAGTGCCAAATATCTTTATCCTGACCAACCTGACGTGCTTCTTCTACATTTGATTAAACTAGATATATAATAATTATGTGTATCTTAGGATACCTTACAAGGTGACCGATTCCTTCAATGTTATTTCTAATTTACATACATATATACATAGGTACATACGTATAACACGTATATCAAAATAAAGAGACGGTCGCAGCCACGGACTCGTACATCGGCGATACATTTACATTAGCGATGCTTTTCACCGTATTTTCAATAAGCAAATGAAAGAATGGCTCCCTTGAGGCCTGAGCATGAACCCGGCGCACGCTAATAGACACATTGATGAATCAGCTCTGCTCCCCTCGTGTGGCGAATGGGAAAAAATCATCTGAATTTTTAAGAAAAGTCATCTTTTGCACTGTACTTTCACATAAAATCTATAAAAGTCACGTAAATCTAAGATAATTAAGTAAAACTTAACTCTGATAGAAATGTTGTTTATTTTCATTTTGACATTTGCGTGTTCCTTTAGGTTTTTACGTTACAACATGTTGTAGTCACGACACGTTTTTGTAACAAACATGAGTTGCTTTTGAGATTTTCCTTTATTTATAGCGCTTAAATTACTGAGCTTTAATTAACGTGAATGTGTATGTTTCTACTTCTTCACTTATTCCTCATCTCTACTCCTACCTTTCTTATCTCTCCTATTAATAATAATGATAATATTTGTTTCCCAAACGGTTGGATACATTATTGCGTGGATTTAATGAATCCTCCTATTTTCCTTGTTTTATTAAAAGAAGTGAAAGATACCGTAATTGTTATAGGATGGAAAATATAAAAAGATTCCGACATTTTGCGCAGATGGTGAACCGAATTAACCGTAAAGTTGGGCCATTATTAATTCTGTTTTCGTGTAGCCGCCAGCTAATGTTTCAAGGAACTTATTATTGGGAAATTTTCTAATGACTGTTAATATAACGACACGCCATCGCAATCACGCAACAGCAACAAATAAGAAACATTGAGATTAAAGTTCACTGCACTGTTCCACTTATTAAAAGCTCGTAAAATTTCCGTGACTAATAACTCCTTCCAAATTTTGTAACCCCATAGCAGCAGCTGCTTCGGCAATTGAACCTCGCTTTGATACTGTCAACACTGAACTTTCCTTAGATTACTTGTTTATTATTAACCTTGTTGGCAAACACCTTCAAGTTACCAATATTTAATTTCTAACACTTTTCACCCGTCATTGCGTATATTTGTATTGTGTCCTTGTCTCCTCTTCGTCCTCTAAATAGTTCTCTATTAATCATCAAGGTTTGTTTCTTCTTTGTCTTTAATCCGTCGTTCGCCAGATTAGTTAGGATTCCTGAAACGCAGCAAGTTCGATAGAGCATGGTTTACCCCTAATCAATGCCTCCATATTACAGCCCAAAAAAAATATTCGTCAATATCAAATCTTTGTCTCTATACTTGACAAAATCTTTGCTTCATTTGTATTTTTTTTGCCAATGCTCCGTCGACCAGCCAAAAATCAAAGCCATATAGCTTGACGTTCCCAACAGTTAAAGTTAAACTATAAAGCCTTGAATCGACCACTGCAGAATCTATTATCGTTGCGATGCTACAGCTATAATCAATGACTAGCAAAACAAATCATAGAGATTGGATAGTCATATTTACATACAATCCACTCCTGTTATCGACATTCACATTCAAAATTCATTCAGTATTAAAATTTGATAGTCAGAATAATATCCATTCATATGGCATATGAAATGCATTGTTCGATAATTTGAGCGCTATTGAGATACCGCAAGGTACATCAAATAAAATTATGTTGTCAGTACGATCATGTATTCTCCAAATAGAACCGACGAACGATTATTTAAACACACCCGGCTAATCTTTGCATAGTATAAAACAAAGTCGGTTTCCGCTGTATGTCCCTATATATGCTTAGATCTTTAAAACTACGCAACGGATTTTGATGCGGTTTATATATAAATATATAAATAGAGTGATTCAAGAGGAACGTTTATATGTATAATAACAAACATTATATAGTAGAGAAATACTGTTATAATTTATATGGCAGAACAATGATTGCCGGGTCAGCTAGTATTCTTATAATTTATTTGTTTGCTACAATAATAATGGTTATTATCGTCAAAATGTCATCACAATTGGCAATGTAAAGCAGCACTGCCACCCTACAACCAAACAAGCTAGGGTACAAACAGATGTAAAGTAAAAAGATTTTTACTTTTGATATTTTTTTAAATCGCTCTACGTAGATAATTTTAAGTCATAGCAATAATTGAAATTTCTTTTTGTAGGAGAAGTGTTGAGAAGTGAGATTTTCCAAGGTCCGTATAAAGACGGCGTGTACAAAAGTATAGCGCTGGAGACCCTGAATCTGGGCCACAACGAGATACACTCCCTAGACAGATATCTGTTCCAATATACGCCCAACTTGACGAGATTATACTTGAACAACAATCCCATTGAGATTCTCGATCACGTCACGATCCTCGCTTTATCAAGCGCTACTAATTTGGAGGTAATAAATTTACACTCGTAGGTACCTATAGCGTACGGAGCCAAAATTAGACTAAAGGGAATGTGGACGACTGCAGATAGTAGGTACTCTCACAAGATTCTGGAGTTTTGAATGCATTTCGTGTATTTGAATTGCCAAATGCATTTGTATATTGTGACAGAATTTTTTACGAATTCTGTATTGAATTAACTGCGCTTTAAATCGATCTTGGAAAATTGTATTATTATCGTATTATAATATTTTTAACCAGTGTTCTTGCGTCATAGGATGCGTGCAGTGTAAAATAAAAGAAAATCTTCACGATATATCCGATCACATAAAAATCATTTATTAATTGTTTGTCAAAAAAATATGGACTATTATTCCAATGTCCACGCCAGACCTGGAGTGGTTATCGGTTAGTCGCAAAACAGCAATAAATGTACCCAATACAATGTGTTCTGGTTGCAGGTACTGGACTTATCTAAAACCGAAATCGACAACATTCCCATGGACACGTTCAAAGGGTTGGCGAACTTGAGGCAACTAGACCTATCTGGGAACCAGTTTGTAACAGTGCCCGAGAGTTTGAGCATCTTAGGCAAAACGCTTCAGTACCTGACATTTAACGATAATAAGATCGTGGAGCTCACCGACGACAGTTTTCTCGGTGAGTTGAAAAATATATTTAATAATGAAAATAAGTTATTGACTTACGCGACACTGGAAATTATTTAAGACTTTTAAAGCACCTAAAACTTGTAATGAGAGTTGTATAATTTCTGTATTTTTAAGCCGAAAGAGCAGAAAAGACTGGCTAGTTTTAATATTTTTTTAAATAGCGTTCCATTAAAAAAAACACATGTATAGGATGCAAGAGAATTGAACAACGCAAGGATCTTAAGAATCACTTTCAGCTGTCATTTAATTCAGGTCTTAATAATTTGAAATTTAAAAACAACAAGTGCCGTGAACTACCGTGCAAAGATTTTGTTAAAGACTATGGATTCGGCAACAAATCGGTATTAATAGGATATTATTGACCAGCTTTTTTCTTTAGATTTGAATATCCTACTCCAGGGATATCCAAATCACTAGTACAAACCTTTGTTTTCACGACACTACGTGCATTTTATAAATGGAGTTAAATTATCACGCTCCATTATGGAGATTTAAAAAATAGTCAGGAAACCATCACGCTTTAAAGCACTTCGTAATGTTCATTGTGACATTTGAAATTCACCAATACGTACTTCTGTAGTAGAGTAGACTATACTTATGATCCTTTTTATTATTAAAATAAATTACATTAACCGTTTAATATTACAGTGGTTTATGACGAACATAAATAGAAAGTAGCAAGAGACTCACCTCCGATTTAAATGTTCCTCGAAATGTTCAGCGAAACATTTAAAGAATTATCAACATAATATGACTTCTTTGAAACATCTCAATCATTTAGATTTCTTAAATTTCTGTAGAAACGAAACCTCAACAGATTCTCGGCAAACATGACACAGATCTATACACCGACCTCACCTTAAGTGCTAAGATTACTACCGCCGCTAAGTAGATTTGTACCCACATTAGCGCATAACTATTTTAACCGTCCGATCGTCTTATGGGCCGTAAACACTGCACTGCAATGACATCACTGGGTATTATAATAAAATTCTAATATTCAATCTGCTACAAGATTTTTAGATACATTAATGTACAGTCAAGGAACAAATACAAGGAAATGTATACGTATCACACGTCGTTTCAAATTCCATTTGCTTCCATTTTGTAAAATAAAAATATCATTATCAGATCCTTCTTAACGACAACAACGTTTCTAATACAAACTAGAGATTACCCGAGACTTCGTTCGTTCGTCACCCCTATTTTTGATTTTAATTCAATTATTCTACCCTCTGAATAGCGCTTTACTAGCTAACGAAAATCCCCGTCAAAATCGATTTGACGTTAAATATATTGTTGATTTAATATAGATCAATATGGCCTTTGCAGCATATGATTTAAATGAATATTTTCGAAGATATTACAGATTTAAAATTGCGGGACGTAGCGTTTGCGGCGGTACC
>DWUN01001219.1:0-17509 GCA_018249975.1 Passova gellias
AAAGAGTGCTGGGAGTTTTTTTTTCACCGGCTTTTTTCTCCCAGTCTACTATAGCCAGAAGGGCACACAAAGCCGAAATTAGATGATTAAAATATGACCTTCATCGAGAGTATGTATACATACCTTATAATGAATAAAAACAATTTGAATATGTTGAAATTTGAAACCGGTCGTGGATTCGATTTCCAACTAGGACAAACATGTGTTATTTATATTTGTTTGTTCTGTGTCTGAGTGTCTGAATATCTATATAAGTATTATATTGTATGTATACATGTGTGTATATCAGCTGTCCGATTAGCATAACACAAGCGTTGAATTGCTTAATTTGGAATCAGATAGCTGTGTGTGGAATTGTCCCCAGTTACTATACTAACTTACAAGTCTAGTCGAGTTGCATTGCTGTACGTGGTACCTATCCATTGCAGTACTCGCCTACCCCAGCGACAATCATTTTGGCGGTTGATATTTACATAAACAGTTTATCAGATATTCGTTTACTACATTAAAACACAATTATTTCGCAACAGTCATTTTTTAATATCAATTTTTTATATAATTACTACTTATGTATGTATATACAATACTTATATTAAATTCGTTACGTCGAGCGCTATTAATACATAAAGCAATTTACAGACATAATTGTAATACTGTCATTTATTATAATAAATTATATAATATTGCTATTGTCGTTTTTACTTACAATTTAATTTATCACACACACACTTAAATCACAATATGTATATTATTATAAAGACACGCTAATTTTACTTTAATTACCAAAGGTATTAAGTGTCAATCAGAATTGTATATGGAATACAAATAGATTTTATTTTATTTGTCTTATCTTTTTATAGATTGTTAATAAATAAATACACAGTAAACTTAAATTACTAAAACAACTTGCTATTTGCGACTAACTTTAAGCCCTAAATATTTAATAAGCACTGGATAATAACAAGCGCTGGATATGCTACAAGGGCATTTTAGTCTAGTAAATCCCACACTCCCATCCACCAAACAACGGAAAAAAAAACTTCGAAAAAGGTGTAGCATTTTTTAAAACTATTAAAAACCGTATTTACATTATTAATAGGCTTGAGTTTGACTACGAACTCATTTAAGTGAAATGCGGTGTAGAAAAAGTCTACTCGCTACTAATTTTTAATTCTAAATGAATAATATAATATAAAACAAATAAACACTACACGGGAAGGCTTTTCCTCTTTTTGCACAGTTCCGAGTACATTTAAACTTGCAGCTATAAGTTTTAATGACACAGACATAGCAACATTAACAGTAAAATACATGTAATGACTTACATCACTGATCACTCAAATTTAAAGCCGTAAAGGCTAAATTGAGCGATTTCTTATTTATGATTAACATTATCCACCCTATACTAATATTAATTCGACTTGTTGAAGACGGGTCTCGTAATAAGAGTTAAGGCCTACCACGCTGGCAAATGCACGACCTTAACAATTAGGTGCACAGGTTTCGTCACGATGTTTTTATTTACTGCTATTTATGTTTAATTTTTAATTTAAAAAGCGCACGTATCTTTGACAAGTCAGTGTTGCCAGGTTTTTAACCCAGAGACCAAAATCTAAACCACTAAGCTATCACCGCTTGTACAAAATTTGCTATAATTTGAAAGTAGAGTCATTACTAAATAACTAATTTATTAACTTAACTACGTCACAGGATTGGACGTATTTTGCTGTCCGTCGGTTAATAAAGTCCTTACGGACTGCAAGCTTTCCGTCCTCTCATTTTCGACCGGTTTCTTTGATGGAGATGTAAAGTTGTTGCACAGAACGACAACCTGTAAATAAATAAGTAAAATTAAATTAATACAGTTAAACAACACCATTAAGGACTGCAACTGCTTCCGTCACATTATTGGATATGAATTCCTTATAATTGTAAAATTACGGTAAATTATTATTAATCGGTCAGTAAAGAAGATTTCAAGCTAACTGCAAATTGAATTTATATCTTTAAATTTAAATCGAGCACTACCTGTATTGTATGTATAATTACCGACAATTTGTTTCGTACCAAAATACAATACTAACATAACCTCAAAATCAATTACGCACTAGGGTTCACGATAGTTCGTTTAGCAGTAACAACATAGTACGCAAACTGGCGTCCAACGACACAGCCCTAGGTAAATATTTGCGGTTCTGACATGCCAGTACGATTAGTTGTTTGACGATGTTAATTAGGACCAACATCACATCCCCGGGTCGACAACCTCATCTCTTGTCTAATTTACTTTTGCGAACTGCTTTCTTTTCGGTTTCGTCTTGTTCAACTTTTTGTATTTTCATAATAATTAAAATTTCCATGTTAGATATGTAAAAAAGTCATCCAAAATGTAAAATAGTTAACCAAATACAATACAAAATGCTTTATTTTCTGGATTTAGGTACGAACAACAAAAGATGACTCAATACGAACTTGACGGTAATTTAAAAAAAGTTTGTATATCATTGTAAATTTTACAGTGAATTATAATTAATATAGTTTAATAATTAATTTAAATAATTAATTAATTTAATTTCATAATTAAAAATGGAGAAAATACGTATTTTACCGTTACACAGATTGATAGGATTTATATTTATTTATATAATATTTTAATTGTTATTATATTTTTCGTCGAATTGGTTTAACACGTACAGAGGGATATTTGATTCAAATGCAGTTTATTTCTTGACATGATAAAAATGCAAATTTACTAAAGCATTTATCAAAATCATCTATACAATTGTTTTACATAAAATAGAATCATTTTAAAATTCCCATTAAACTTTTGAGATGGTTCATTAATTTTCACATTACAATCCGCTTGGCTCTAAGTCCCTTTCTTATCATCCCCGTCAAAGCGAAGTCACGACCAAATGATATTATTATGAAAGATCTTTGTATTGATTACCCAACTAAGATGCCCATGACATAGATGATCGTTTCAAGCGAAGGGTGTTCTATGTCGACATACTATCGACCGATTTAAGTGTGGTCCTATTAATAGAGTTAATGGACAGTCTATTTTTAAAATGGCCCACAAAGGACGAACTGAGAAAATGTGAGTCATGCTCTTGGAATTAGTGAACTTGTGGCTAGCCACATCTAGATAAAGACAATTTTAATGCATTATTTAAAGCATAACAATTATTGTTAATATTCTCCGAATAAGCTGTAGTTAACTCCTAAATGTATAATATTAACTCCTTGCAATGAATATTCTGGGCTTTCATGCTATTCAAGTTATTACTAAAATAGGTATTGTGTACAATAAATAATAAGTGGAGCATGGAAAACCTATGCCAAATTGGGGTTTCAAACAAGAATTATAGTCAGCTGTTAGATAAGTATTTGCTAGTAAAGAAAGACAAAACCAATTGCACGTTTAACTAGTAACCCTAATAAAGCTTTCTTTGAGAATCTGCCTACGGACGTTATCTCGTTCCTAGTGCGTTATCTCGTCACTAAACCGTGTGCTAATGGGTAATCTGAGCTTCTTTGTGATAGAAAGGGAAGTCATAAGAGAAGATTCTTACCGCATATAAAGTACAGGCTAAGCCGATGCCAGCACCAGTGAGAACGTCCCACCAGTGGTGTCTTCTGTCAGTGATACGTGTGAGCGAAGACACAGCTGAGTAGGTGAGACAGAGCATCTGGATAAACGGTACCGTGAACACCGTGCGATGTCGCCAATCGAAGGCCCGGCGTTGCAAGTACCACTGTAGAAAGATACATACATATAAAGGTAAAGGTAAAGGGATACAATATGTAAAGGTAAAGCTTAAGAGAGTTCTATAATATATTTATATTATTTTCTACATATGGAGATGTGGATGTCCGATCCATTTTTATTTGCGTTACCTCGATAGCGTGGCAAGCGAAATACTTATGCAGATTGTCGTGCCACTATTCTAGGGTTTGATCTTGAAGGGTTTTCTATATATTACAATATAAGTTTTAGCCATACTAATGAACGACGTAATATTCTGTATATTCCCTTTAAGAGTTAATACTGAATTAATGAAAATTTAATTTAATATTAACCTACGGTAATATTATGTTACTTTGTAGTACGTTCTTTCGGCTTTTTGTTGGATTGCATCAATCTCTCATAATAACTCATAAAGCATATATTTAAACATCTACAATGTATTTTGGATCAATTCCTTGCTTTCTCTGGACAGTTGTAAAGCAGCTTTACAAGTTAATGACAATAGACGATACATTAAGAGGCGAGTCATTAAGAGACGAACCATTAAAAGAGAGTCATGTCATTAACGTGAGTAAACTCACCGCCATGAACAGTCCGCAGTAAACAGAGAGCGAGGTGTGGCCGGAAGGGAAGCTGTGGTACGAGTCGCTTTGAAACCACTTCGAGAATCTCGTCGAAGTGCATTCAAACGTGCTCACGTATTCAGTACTGAAACAATACAGAGAGCATTAAAATATAGAATGACCAAAGTCGTTTACACTTTCCCATATCTATATGCCTACCTAAAGTATATTTATAGAAATAATATAGAATATTGATTATGTGTGTTTGAACGGATTTGAGAAATATATATGAGACGAATTTCTATGAAAATAATTTACGATTCCGAAAATACTATTAAACTTTTTTTTTATCTCAGGCAACATCAGGTATTTGCTGGTAAATGATAAAATAGTAAGGTTGATCAAATCTTTACACCTCAATAAGCTATACATATTTTGGAAGAATTAACGTCCATCTGATTCTGAATTAGGCTGAGAGAAAAAAGTAGCCTATATCACTCTTCAGCCCTTAAACTGCCTCCATACCAAAAATCCGCTCCGTTGCTCCGTTTCGACGTGAAAGGACAAAAAACAAGAAACATACTTTTGCATTAATAATATCAGTATTGCCTAGTATCTTTCGTTCAGAAATGAATGAAAAAAAAGGTGTACTTTTCTTGTGCACAGTACTTCATATTGCCCGATGTTAGTACTATTATTGGTCACAGGATACCTCCACCAATTACCCGATTACGTCCATTGCGTAATACTGAATTGGATCCTAGTACGCCTGGATGTTGCTAAATGAACTCGGTTTAAAACTATAGGGGGACGCGACACAGGCATAGCTATTTCAGGTCTTATATGCATTGTGAATCTCAAAAATTTATTTGTTACTTTACAGAACGACAGTGAGAAAAGTGTTTTGAGCTTAAATAAAACAATAGTCTTTTTACCAAGAAGCAATTTTCATCAACCGTATGATATATTATATGATATGTATGATATATATGGGTATCTTAGACTTCGATTAAAAAGTATACTAACTAATACTAACTGCGGTCATACTAACTACTGACTAACTGGACCGAAGTATACTAATAATAGAAGTATTACATTAAAGAAGTAATACATGGACGAAGGTAAATAAGGGAAGCTACACACAGCAAATTAATGTTAGACCTTGACTTTTTTAGGTTTTAAACAGTCACAGCTCCCGAAGATTCATTATAGCCTTTCGATAGATTATACGCGAATGAAAATTTTGTGGAGGTTCCTTGGCTGCTTGTATGATTAACACATAATTTTCAAAAAATTACTTACCCATTACAAGTTTTAGCCGTATCAGGCTCACAGATATCGAAGAATGTGGGTCTAGGGTTGCCAGAAAGGCCCTTCATGACCTCAACGATGCCAAAGTTGAAGAATAAACCGAAAATGTATCTTCTGTACAGCACGAGGGTCTTCCTTAAGGACTGGTCGAGCTTAGTAGTGAGCGGCTGAGATGCATCCATGAAAATGAACTCTGTGGCGTATACCTGGAATGAGGAATACTTTGTGAAGAAGAAAATATTTATTACTCTTCAATATGAACGAAGCGTTCCCAGTCCTGACGAGGTTGCAGATTTCAAACGATATGTAAAGTTAAGATGTCGTGCAGTCAGCACTTGGATGGATGACCGTGGATTGGATTGAATTTCTGTTCTTCGAAAGTCACTTTAAGCAGTCGATCTGAATTGTTAGCGTTTGGTAAAAATCTTTAAACCTTCTCGTGGGCGATTTAAAACGTTTGTGGTTTTGGCTTCTAAGCAATTGGTAATATGCGTCAGATCTCTTGTTGTTTCTAAACACTCGTGCTAAACAGAGGGACGTGAAAAGAGTTACGAACAACACGAACTCTACATTCTCTCACAGATTAATTCACAGCATACAATCACATTTCATTCAAACGGTTCATTTTACAACTGTAATAATTTGGTTGCTATATCCAACTCTACAAGATTTTTTTTTTCATGTTATTAAATTCAAACTTCTGGAGTCTCACTGGAAATTAGGAAAAACATCCTTGCAATTTTGTAATGATAATTTATTCATGAAATACTCACGAGGACCAATGGGAACAGTATAATGGAGGTAACAATGAGTTCCATGGACACGGTGTCGCCGGCGTATGGAAAGGAGAGAGCTGGATCGTTGCAGTAGAAGCCGCTCTTATGTGATGGAATCACGTCGATCTCGAACAACAGGACTACGACCAAAACTGTAACAATAAATGTATCATGATAATTAAATGGCATAGACAGCAGCGATAGTGTAGTGATCTCAAATTCAGCCTCTCACGACGAGACGAGGGTCTGGATAAAAATTCTGGTAACCTCGGAATTGTTACGTGCGTTTTATAACTTAATAACCCAACCTGCACACATTAGAGTATGTTGTAAAACTTTGTAACGTTTCTGAGATGTGTGAAGTCTGCCAATCCGCACTTGGCCAGCGTGGTAGCGTGACGCCTAATTCTGTCACTATGAGAGGAGACTGGCTCCAGCTGTGGAGCAGTAAAAGGGCCAAAAAAGTTATATATACTGTACATTTATCAGCTGTCCGGTTACCAAATTTGGAATCGGATTGTGTTCAGCGATGTTTTTAGCCACGTAATAGAATTGAGCATAGCTCCTCCGACGCCAGCACACATCGCCCTCCTTCCGGCAGCGAGTTCAAAGTCAATGTCGGTTAAATTGTGTAATTGACAACAGCTACGCCCGAATTTGTTTAAGCGGAAAATTGTTCAAGTGCGTTGACAGCTTCGCTCGCGACGGCACTTAGCTTTAAATTGCAGAAGACGCTCGGGTCCCGCGACCTCACTTGTACATTCTGCGCAAAACGACTCTAAGTCGAATGGATAATGATCCCGAATTGATGAATATGCACGTAATAATCGAGTAGACCTTGAAAATAAATTTAGTGACGATGAATAGATAGTTGATTGCTATAACGGTTTTTTTAAATTAAATATCTCTATTAAGGAAAATATCGCGAGGAAATCGGCCAGCCTTAAAATTATCTGGTATGTAGAGTATGCAGCATTTGGCCGGCATGGTAGATAATTGAGCTTTCGCAGTCTAAGAGATGATAGAGTCGATGAATAAAGCCTTCCCTTTGTTTCAGACCGATGAAAACAGTGACGTGCAAACAAATACGTAACTCGAGTTTACTCTTACGCAAAATCGTAAATACATCCAGTGTGAGGATGAACGAAATGCGCGGAGATTGCTCTTTTATGGGATGTAATGATCGTCTTTTGTTAACTAAATCGCTGTGACGTCGCTATTCTGCGTTGAAGTTGCGAATTGATGCGAATTTATTTCGGGAAGGGCAAACTGTGCGCGTGTGATACCAATTAGGGGAAATTGGACGCAATTTTAAACAAAATTGAACATGTTCGGAATATAAAATTGCAATGACGTGTGCACTCATGACATATTTGTAATTGTTGTATTTGTAAATGTTGGTACATAAGTGTAGTTTTTGTATATTTTCATACACCTATTGAGTACGATTAAAAGTGTGGCTCCTTTAGAATTCATTTAGGTTTCTAGTTATGAGTTCTATGCTACTCTGATCTATCTAGATACTCTAAAGAAAACATTAAAAACGGCTGCAACGGTCAATATTGAGAAAGGCAAATAAAAAAAAAATGTTATCAAAAAAAATTTTTTGTAATAATTTTTTTAATCATACAGCTTCAGTTGACTATGTCTGGAAGTTCCAATTATTTAAAGGACTACGATCCACGTAACTAATTCGCAATCAGGAGTTAGTAGGATGTGACACAAGTAATGTTAGCATACACCACGTTGAACCGCACGTGGTGCGTTGCACAATCGGAACCCCGACTAATGATAGGATGCGCCGATCAACTAGTTGGCTAATATATAACCTAATGCATCGCATTATTATTAGTCACCAGTATTAGTCACGCATTTATATAACGCATACAGTTTATACGTAAATGAAGAAAGCTGTGATAAATTGATGCCAAATGTTAGGTTAAAAGCTTAACTTCAGTCTTCTATACCGAAGTTTTGAGATGTAAATGCAATTTGCGCAACTTAAGTATAAGTGATAGGTTTGCCTTAAGCCTTCTCGACTTAAAATAACTTAATTTAAAGTATTGTCTTAATAAAGTTTGTGAGTTACATAATTATTTTAATTTAAATAAAACAATAATTTTAATTCCATGCTAATTAATAAATATGATTTTTGGCATTCGAATTTTATTTATCTGATTTTCATTTGTTAACATTTTTAACAATGCATTATTCTTGACAAGAAAAAATTGTATTAAAGCTTAGTTCTGCTATTGTACAACAGATGGCGCTAGCAGTATCATAAAACATTTTCTATGGCTAAATAAGGTAAAGTAGAATGTTACAGCAAGTAAACAAAATCTGGTATCTATTATTATAGATATGATGTAAATTACATTGACAATTAATACATTTCTGCAATAAAAAAAACTAATTAAAACCAATCCTTAATGAACCAATGTCACAGCGAAAGTTTTAATAAAACTCAAATTGGTAAAATTGCCAATAACTCAATAAACACATGCGAATCATGACAAGAAATCAATTCACAAATAAAATTATTGCTTTTCACGCTGATAACGATAAAAAACAATCATAGATTGTACAATGAACAAATAGTAACGGTCGTAAGCCTTGTAATGAGTCATGTCACAAGTATTGCTTGGAAAAGGTTCGCGTGTGGCGTGCAGCCGGACATTGTACGTATGGATGCATGCAAATAGGGGTGTGCGAATTGTGAGTAATACAGTCGCGAAAAATATATATATACCGGTTATATTTACCGGTTTTTTTTTAAATTATGAATTCTATCATTAAAACCAGAGGACCGCGGATTATGGAATACTTTGAAGTATTTACAACAGTGACCCTGTGGTAATTTTGATGTGTATGTTGTTATTGTTGTTCTTATTGATAATGATGATGTTGGTATTGATGTAGATGAGCTAAGTATGTAATTAAATCAGATTTTGTAATTTTTCCATGTTCGGTAATAATCTGCCAAACATTTACTACTCTCATTACTGATAGGTGAAAAATATACAATACAAAATATTAAACATAATGCAACTTTCCTCTGAATTGAATCACAAATGTTTTGAATTGATATGGTGAGGATGTCCATCTGTATTTTTGTATTCAAATCAATTCCATTTCTTTTCAATTAAACGCATGATCGTCATCTACCAGGCGTAGGTTTTAAAAGCGGACATTAATTTCATTGATCATTAAAACTAATTTTCGTGCCGCATCCAATATTACATTATTATGATTTAGAATTCATTAAAACATGTTCAGTCCGTTTATTCAAATGATTGTATAGTGTAACTGTAGTTACACAGACAGCGATTAGCGAGAAGCTATTGTCTAAACTAATATTATAAAGACGAAAGATTTGATTGTTTGTTTGCAATGAATAGGCTCTGAAACTACTCTACCGATTTGAAAAATTATTTCACCATTAGAATCCCACATTATCTCCGATGAACGTAGGCAATAGAATATTTTCAGAAAAGCTAGGGATCCGAATAAAAACTACGATAATTAAACCCAACGTGAGAAAATAATACCAAAGAAACCGTTATATCGCATACGCTGCGGAAATTATTGACAATAGAGAAAGTGATTTATTACCGTGCGAAGCCGGGGCCGGCCGCTAGTTAGTTAATCACATTATAACTTAGTCGCGGGCAAAAGCTAGTCGTATATAGTTTATCGCTGGCAGTACAGCTCGGCTACTTGCCGTCATTTCGTGATTACGAGAACGTTGTAATGAGACAGTTACGTAAATGATATGAAAGTATATGTATAATATTATTATTATAAAATTTATTAATCCGTCCCCAAACCATTCGCTAGTTAGTTTACGTAATTTTACTTATTATTATCGGTTAAGACTAGAGATGGGCAGAGTTGAAGTTATACCGAGTAACCGATTAACCGAGTACCGAGTTTTACTCGGTTTCATTTCAACCGAGTGGAGTACTCACCTGCGTTACTCGGTATGGATTCAGATTTGTTTGTGGTTCGAAAACGAGTATAAACTTGTTTCCAGCAACAAATTCCCATATACGAGATAGTCTCACTTTAGATTGGATATTGATGTGCACATGAAGGCTGTGTCCACAGATCGTCTGCAAGTCCGTTATTTCTTAGAAAATCTCACATTTCGAGCCATACACTCGGCAGTAGGTACTCGGCGCTGAAACCAAGTTAACCGAATACGAATATTTGAAATATAGCCGAGTAAACCGAGAACTGAGTTCTAACAGTATGCATCCCTAGTTAAGTCTCCGATGTATCCGCTATAACAATTTTGATTTGACACCTAAACTGTTGTTATATTAATATAAGTCATTAATTTTTAATTACATAATTTCTTGCACAACACTTCGTGTTTATGGTTTATGTTAATAACGTTACATCTGAAGGGCTATGTTAGTATTACATTTCACTTAATATTCAAAGTTAATATGGATTAAGGAAATTAATATCTACGATTGAATACAAGCAACTTACTGGTTTGCTAGATTTTTTACAATGAAAAAGATTCAACCAATTATATTGTAACAAGTGTAAAATATGGAGTATAATTGGACTGATATAATCCTTGTTTTGGGAGAAGACATGTGTCCAACAGTGGGACAATAAGTTTGGAGGAATTATTTTCATAGTTTAGATTTCAAACTGCCATTTCGATGTTTGACTATAAGACACAAATGTGGTAGGTAAATAAGATAATACGCCGATGCAAGCTACGAATACCTACTTCCAGAAATAGTAACGAAATAAAGTCATAAAAAGTCCAAAGTAAAAAGTCAGTTAAACAAAAATACGCTCTCTATTTTTACATCGGTTCACATTTAGAATTATGAAATTTAAAAACGTTCGAAATTCATATATTCCGTTCGAAATTCAAACATTCCGTATGGTGACACAAAAGTTCGTTAGCACGGTAGCTTTTTTATTTCTCCCGGCAGCGATTCCGTGCATTCTGCCACATGGGCTGTGTGCATGCGCTGGTGCGCAGAGGGGTCTGCCACGTGTGGTGCATAATGCACTTAACTTTTTTATAATCTGTCCCCGAAACGGTAACGAACGATAATCTATTTATAATTTCTTTTTGTGTAAAGCTGTTCTCACACTGTGATTTTAATTTTTACCCATAACTATGTACAGTTTCTTATTCTAGCTTTCTACACTTATCCCAATACTAAGAGACACAATCACCAGTGGTACATGATTTGAGTATGATATAAGTATATTATATAGATGCTTTTAAAATATATCTAATAGATATTGAAATATCTTGTGTAGTTGTTAACAGTCCAGAATTCGAAGTTTGAGGATATTAATAATTCTGATTGTAAACTTCCATCAAAGTATTTCTTAATATATTTTTGGGCTATGTTACAATTTGTACGGAAGTAATCGCTTCTGCACTAACCCTTATCTCAGGTTAGCCGCCCAGTATGAATTTGCCCTAATTCCCGCATCTCTCCAGGGGGAGCCTCAATATTTATTGCGAGCTACCACACTTGCCACATAAACATTGCTCAGATTTTCTTCAGCGCGTCACCAGTGTTAAATTATTTTGCTTTTTTTACCGATATCAACATGATACTTAGATTTTTACTAGAAACCAGCAAAATTTACTAAGAAGTTTATCTATTTTTCTGTAGTCCCATCAAATTAAAAATTAGAAGTATGCAATAAAGAATATTATACAGATTATTGGGGATTATAAAGGTCATTGACCTGCCCTTCAAGGCGATGTAAATCAATATATTCAGTTCCTCTTAAAATTAGAATAAATTTATAAATATTATTTTCAGTAATCGCTATTATAACATCGAAAGAAAATGCATTTCAAACAAAAACGCTAATTTATCATACATTAACATAATTATTAACTTCCTTGTTTAAATCACGTAAACATTTATGAGTTGTTAAACGAAATTGGACACTACGTTATGGTAATAAAGCGTAACAATGATGCAATGCCGATCTAATAATAATATTTAGGGATGAGTATCTTATTCTTTATAAGTGATTATTTCAAACTACCTGTGCGCGCGAATTTGTCCGCATTTGAACTTAACAAAAAAGTATAATTCTAAAATAAAACTAATAAATTTCTTCTAATTACATAAGTGAAACTCCCGTCAAAATCGGTCCAGCCGTTCCAGAGATTAACCGTAACAAAAATACATACGTAGATATGTAGATATTTAATTTATACGAATGCGAAGAATACATTTTTCTTTTCATTAATAGCGTTTATTTAAGATAATGAACATTAATTAATTAATGGCGCATCCTACAAAGCTATTCCTTTGTAGCCACACATAACTTTCCTTTGTTTAAAAATAGTTCGTCTTTTAACTAAATATTAATTTTACTTTTATTCGCGAATATTTGAAATAAAAGAGCTTTAAGCTCTTTTAGTTCCTTATGTATAATCTATATTGAGAATTCTAGGGCGTGCAGGTATCCTCCAGAGATATTTTTCTTCTTATAGTACATTCTGCGTACCCCGCTAGCGACCTGGCGTGATGTTATATTGTTGTTGTATAGTTAAACATTGGCACAATGTAAGAGCAGACAAATCTACATTTTATACTACTGGCAACCCTGACATAAAGCGATGTTGTTAATGGCAATATTAAGCTCCCTCCGATGAAATCAGATCCATATTTGGTAGTCAATTTGTGATGCGTATAGACTATTATTTTTTCCCCCTAATGATTTACCGCAACTTGATCCAGTTTATAATTGCTTTCGAAAAAAAAAATATAATGAGATGATATATTTAATGCATCTAGTTTTTTTGATTGGCCCATTAAAATATATTTCTTTTGAGTTATTATTATTACGTCGGGAGCAAACTGGTTACTGTACCTAACTTCTAAGCCGGAAATAGTGTGTTCGATTTCTACTCGGGGCCATTTGTGTGTGTGTATGACGTTTTGTCTAGTGTGGTATCCAATTCCCACCCAGGGCATTTGTGTGTGTGTGAACCTTTGTCTACTCGTAATTTGGTATCAGATGGACTTGTGCGAAAATGCTCCAAAAAAAACATTACTTTTTTTCGGCCCAAATAAGGCTTAAAAAGAATGAGGGTACATACCGGTAATTAGCAACGGGAGGTCAATAGCCAATCTCCACCAGAGGTTTCTGATTCTGCAGCTGGAGCTGGAATTCAGCAGTTGTGACTCCAGGTCTCGTCTCTGGAAACAAAATAATATAAGAATTAGATCAATAGACAACAACAACAACAATAACAACATACCTTCACGCTAGGTCCCTAATGGGGTAGGCAGGGCGCACCGAGTGCAATATCTCTGTCCTTACAAACCTGACGTGCTTCTACATTCATCACTCTCTCAATTTACTCGAAATCAAATATTTAAATACAGTAAAAAAACCTAAACTTACAAAATGTAAACATTAAAAGTTTACCTCATTGGCATTTCACTAACTTTTCAATTCTAAATACAATCAAATTTAACTTGTCCTTGGAGTGAAAGGTACGGTTACTGCCTTTGAATAATTAAATATATCGACCCAAACGTATGCAAGGTCGAACAACGAAAGGTCGGTGCGTACCCTTGAAAGTTGGTCCTTCGTAGTGACCTCTGCGGCAATCTCGAATACCATTGACCTTTGTACTCAGAACATTTACAACTAGAAAAGCTTTTCGTACATTTAGAAGCATAAATATGGTTTAGAGTCAACAAAGTGCTTATGTTATACTATATGTATTACCGATTTTTCTTAGCACTTTATTCCAAATTCACATAGATTATTAATTACAAGCTGTGCCCGAGACTTCATCCGCGTTTGAATTTATTCATTTTATATAATTCTAAAATAAAAGTAGCCTAAGTTACTCCTTTTAACATCAGCTATCTGCCAGTGAAAGTCCAATGAACAAACAGTCTTTCGCGCATTTGGTAAATAGTTATTACTTTGAGATAACAAATAAAAACTTCAATTTTGTTATACTAGTATCGATACATTATATCATTGTATATATGTGTAATGAAGTTTCTTTGTTCTGAATCACCATGGCATACTATAGGAAATTAATTTTCGCAATCTTTTTCTAAATCTTCAGGAGAGTATGTGGAACACACTGACAGAAGTCAGAAAACCTAATTTTTCTGACGTCCATAACGGACACATCCAGATAATATAATACATCCTTTATTCACTGTAACTACAAAATTGTAGATTTAATTAAAGATACTTATAATAATTCCCCTAGTTTATACTTACACTTACTTAAGGAATGCCGATATAATTTACGAGACTGACGTACACTAAACTAATAATTAATAATATTTGTTTTGTAGTAAATTACATGGAATATTGTCGTCATTGGTGAAGCACCTATTTTCCGTTTAGTATTTAAGTGCGTAAGACCGCAAACAATTTCATATCACACTGGCCTTTGGTGGAAGGCTAAGTGTAATACGTAAACACTCTTACTAGGAATCGAACCTACAATTCTTGGATCACCAATCAAAGTCTCTAACATAGAAACCACAGGCCCGTCAAATTAAATCTTCAGTATAGTGAACCTAAACACCGCTTAACTATGATTTGGAATTTCAGACTCAACGATCTCACATTTTGGATAACACAAAAATGTTTAGCATTAAAAAAAAATTCCAAATTTACCTGTACAGATCCGTAATGTTGCATTTTGGTTGCTAATGTGGACCGTAACCACTTAAATGTAGATTATAACAAGGAATTTCAAAATAGTCACTCCGCGAAGCTCGACGATTATAGACTGATAAAACATACAATAGAAACAAACATATGTATCAGTGTGGTTGCGATTAGAAATACTCATATCTTATCAGATTTGCGCGAATGTGCGATTGGGCCAAGTTCGTTTTTTTTACATTAAAGTAAGTACTTAATTTAACATTGTAGAGAGGTACGCAAATATTGTCATATTTCTCCTTCCATACTTTTCTATCGCCTTTTGAGTGTGATGTGATGCGTGATGTGATAGGTGTCTATTGACTATCGTTTAAAATAATAATAAAAATAGAAGATCTGATTATAATTACGCAATTAAATGCCTATATTATGGCATCCGGATGGCGGATAAACATATGTACATTAAATGTATTCATACAACCTAGGTAACAAACAAATCCATGATCTCCAGCTGTAATCAGAGTCTGTAACCAGAGGACCAAAAGGCCAGTTAAAATTCAAAGAGAGTAAACAACCAGTAGGTAGGACTGACAAATGGTCGCCTATGGGCTTTTGCAACTAATTAATTTAAATAGAACTATAGGAATGGAACTGTTAGGTTTAATTAATCTAGTTAATAACAAATGTTAATTAACATAGATGGTTAATTAATATATAATTAACAGTTAATTAGTCAAAATTGTATTAATAAGGATAATCATCGTTAATAGGACTGCGGGATCTAATAACTGTATGTGAAGTTGTTCTGATTTATTGCAAATATTATATTATTCATTATTTGAGCTGTTATAAATAATAATTTGCATTTTACGAAAAATAATAGCAAATTAATGAAAATTTAGTTCATTCTCATTATATAAACTACGACCTTTCCTCCATTTTAGAGAAAATTGATAGCTTGATAGTCAAAATGTTTTTCGAATTTTGATATTATACATTTACATAAATATCATATGTATCTGTTAAATAATTTGGATGGTGAACTTGACCTCTTCAACAACGTGCATATTACAGAGAAAAAGTGATAAGTGATTTTTTGCTTTAAAATATGAGTCACTTATCATTTCCTGTAAATTGATGATATTTATTAGGAAATGATGTAGCAACTCACACTGTGATTATATCATATACGTATATTTTGCTGTATTAGATCCGGGTGAAAAACCTTATGAAAGTGCAAATAGGGATTTTTTATATCTTTTTTACACTTCCAACTATATTTATATTATAATTAAAATAGAACCTTAAAAGAGCCTGAAAACGTAAAACACACAGAGACACTGCCTTTAAGAAAAAACGTTTGTCTAGTTCTGAATTTCTAAATATCTAAAATGAGATAAAATTTCATTGTTGCTAGTTTAAAGAATTCCCCTTTGACAACAATCCATACAACTTGATCGAAATAATGATAATTTATAAATTCATCGAAGTTATTGCATATTACGTAGCTTGACAAATATAATTAATCCGTTAATCTGCTAATCTGTTAATATGTTCATGTACTTTTTTACTTACATCTATATATATCTAGTTATTGTTTGTTTAGCCAATCTTTAAAGGGATGACATAGTCACTGGGTGACAAAACAGTCCTTTAAAAAAAAAATTAAAATAAACATCGCTAGGAAACATGCACACAGGTGTAGAGATGTTATAAAGTATATCATATATTCTGAGGCGTGTTAAGTCTACTAATCCGCACATGGCCAGCGTGGTAGACTATCGCCTAAATCCCTCTCACAATGAAAGGAGACCCGGTCCGCTGACCAATGTAAAGGGTGGAAAGAAATTACTATTACATTACTATATATCTATCTTACCCGGACACTCATTTGCGTGAGAGTCATCCTTTTAAATGCGGACTCAAGACTGGTGCGTATAGCTGAACTCTGTCGCACCATTTCAAACACAAATCACACAACAAAAAAGTCAAAATAGCACAGTTCTGTACAACCGCCACCGAAATTATTGATACTGATACCTAAAAAACAATTGTTACAAAACGACAGACGCATTTACCACAGACAAAAACTAAACGGACTTCAATAGCTGTTTCAAAAACGCAACCGCACGTATTCAAAAATCGAATACAATTGAATGTAATCCGTTTCACGCTGTCCATTAATTGTATTCTCAATGAGTAATTGGAAATAAAACCTAACATTGTCCTGTTCTATATTGTCAGCGTAATATTAGTTATATGTATTCAATTTAACGAAAAATAGCCCGTACACCGTACATAATAAGTGTGTAAATATATATATATACGTAAATGCTTCGCTATTTGCGTTATTTCACTGGTCAGTACTACGTGACTTAGCTGTTGTATTATTTTCATTGTTTATATAGATATATATACTAATAACTAAAATTGGAGTGTCTGTGTGTAATATT
>DWUN01001220.1:0-17503 GCA_018249975.1 Passova gellias
TTTCGGTTAATTGTGTAGGAAAATCGTTTTGTTATTCAAAATTCGTTTATTTGTTCATAATAGATTTCATTGTGAAAACGTTAACTTCTGATTTTATTTCCAACAATATATATATACAAACCTTGTAATATATTTTTCCAGTTTTCAGAGTTTTTAATGTAAGGATCTAATACAATATAGTGTGATTTAAAATTCCTTAGTCAATTTAAGTTTTGGAAAATCCAATCTATGTTATATACAGTTTTAAAAATAAGTGCGATGTTTCTGAATAACGTCCAACTTAAAGAACCATCTACTGAAAGAAGTTATTATTCCCGTATTCAATTCGTCCTTAATTCTGTTTTAAATTCAACTTGTCCATTGTTTCTATAGGATAATTTTTAAAAGACAATTTTTCAGGCGATTTTATTAACGAATTTCGCTGGGTTCAAATACGATCTCAGTACACTTAAAAAGAGGACTAGGAATTGTAAGATGATTATCAAAAGCGCCTGCACCCAGTGACAGGTCTAACTGACCTATATTTTAAGAAGCTTAACCTCCGGTTAGCACGGCACGAAAAAGCAGTAGTAAAATGCTACTAGCAATGCTGGTAGTACAATGGAACGGTTTAAGAAAATCTTTACTTACTTTGATGCTCAATAAAAAAGGCAAAAGAGATGGAAAAATATCACGCTTGCCAGAAAGGTAAGAATATCCATTTGGTTTCATAAATTTTTGCAATATCATTTAGAATTCCGTATGCGAGTTTGTAACAACGTCACCAGAACTTGGCGTATTGTAACCTTTTTTCAAACCCAAGTTTTGGTACGGAATTCTTACCATATAATTTAGGCCTTGCGTTTATAGGCAAATTTAATATAATAATGTAATTGAAAGTTTCCTTGAACTGAGACAAAATAATGTTTTCATGTAAATGTTTCATATTTTCATGATCCTAAAAGGAAATTTTCCGTGCACGGAACAAATATATAGCTTCATTTGCAAGGAAATGATATTTCTGGTTTGGTACGTGACATAATATGGGAAAACATGGATCCTGAAGGTAGATGTGCCGCTTTTAGGAACGTTGAAAATGATTGGAGACATGATCTAAGACAAGTTTTTGCCGTTTTATTATAACAGCTTTGTTGTACTCATTACAGCGTCGAGATAAAACAAAATTTGAGAACGTATATTTTTTTCTAATGACTATATTTGGTATCAATATCTTGTAACTTAATCATCATCGTTAAAATTTGCGTGTAATAGAATAATGACAAAGTAATCATATCAGATATTAAGAGTTTTATTGTTATTCACTGAGTACCTACTATCTAAAACTTTAATCAGTCTCTTAGAGGTCTCATATATTCATTTAATCATCACCATCAGCTCATCATCAGGGTGTATCAGTCCACAGCTGGATATAAGCCTCTTCTTACGAGCGTCATCGTATCCACTCCTTAACAATTACTGTTTTCTAAAGGGCGAGTTTATTACCAGTAACATAGCCATGATAAAATGTTAGTTTACAATAATAAATAATCAGACAATAATATTATGCCACAAATTTAAACGATATATTAATAAATGCTTATATCTCGTTAGTTTTATCACTGAAATATGGTAATTGTGTTGGCTCTGCAATTCTGAGTTAATCGAAACAACGTAATAAATATAAACACAATTCATACATAACATAAAACTCAATATAACATAACAAAACTCAATATAAACTCAATATATCTCTTGAACGAGGGGTGAAAATGTCCGGTGGCTATGAAAAGAGGGAACACGGTGAAACTGACGTCAATTCGTCCAGGGCCGGCTATGACAAACGTGCAAATATTTATCCGTTAATGGTTTCCAACATATCAACGCACCACACTGTGCATTGTATAATGTATCAACTGCCCACCTATCTATCTACCGATCCACTGATCTATTCAAGCGTCTATGGTTATACTAAAGACATTTTATACATGAATAATAGTAGCGAAACTGGCTCGTATGAATGTAGACAGTGAAGAATGTAGAAGCAGCACGCCAGCTTGCTCGGCGCTTTCTGCCTACCCCGTTAGGGAACTAGCGCAATGGCATGATAATAATAATAAAGTAAAAATATGTACTGCCAAAACGGGTAATATGGCTCGGTACTATAAAGAGTACGGTAAGCTCAACTGATATTTTGTTAAGCAAACATATTCCAGAAAGTTGAAATGAAAAAGTACTACAGATACGTTTTTATAATAATAGAGTAGCAAAAGTTTAAACAGCAGTCACAAATGTACACTTGCAACCGATTGCGACGAGGACTGTCAGTTAGTGCAATTTTTATTTAAATTTAATTGAAATATTAGTGGGTCAAATTTCATTGTTTACAGAACTGTACAAATAGGACCGTTAAGAACATTAGTGTAGTTAGTGTTTGTCGCCGAAAACAAATTTAAAAATAGCACGCATAGGTGTAGCGGTAGTAATCCCCAGGCTTCTTCCTTATACATGTTCTACGACCGATCAACTTATGTTTATACTTATCTTTTTTCGCGTTTCCTTTTAAGTTCTTTGGCGACGGCGACATTGTGGCTAAAATTTCATTTTACAATCCCTTTTCAGAAGCCGAGTTGCATAAATTAACTAAGTAAATTCTGTAGTGAATTTGCAATCTTTTATGTTTTAAGACGACGACGACGATGTTTAAGGTGTTAGGAGTTACACTTACGTACCTATTAGCTAACACAATAATGTAGGTATACTGGCGTCCGCTACAGATTAGTTTTGATATAGTGAACCATATCGAATAACGGCCGCACCCGTCTGCGTCCTACGTAGTGCCCTTAGATTACTGGGTAGCAACAAACCCTCGTCGCCCTCCGCACCCACAATGCGATCACGAAACTCTACAATCGATATCATTGTCCAACACACATTCTTTTTTGTACAGTTTCTTATCTTAACACAATAAGACTTAACCAAGCTATATGTGTATGGTTCAGGAACATTAAAACCTAGAGCATTATTTCACAAATACCAAAGTACCCGAAAAATATATTTGTAATACTTTAGAATTTAATGATTTAAAATAGATGAGTTGCGAATACTTTACTACGTTAATTTTTAAATCATACGTTATTTTTACTTAAGACCATTTACGCAAAAATTTCAGAATCAAAAGAGTATAATAGCTATACCCACTTACACGTTTATTCATTTGAAAACCGAGGACGGGCGTAATCGTAAAATAATATCGGTTAAACATTACCGCATAAAAGCGCCCTAAAATTTGTATAAAACGACAATAAACAAGGAAAAATTGAGGTAAAAGAACGGCGCCTTAAAATAATGCTGAATCCATCCCTAAAGTTACAGGGGTGCTTTTAAATATGTATTATTAAATAAACATTTATTCTTATTTCAATAAAAATTTCCATATATTCAGTATATTTATTTAATTATAGACTTTAACATTTTATTGCAGTAGTTATAGCATTCGTTATACTTACACCTGTTTCACAGTCTTTTGTTCACTTTATTCGATATACAAAATAAGTTCTCAATTCGAATCTTTCTCGTCGTCCCTATTATGTGATTCGTGTTTATTTTGTTAAGTACACCTTGTCCGACGTCCTGTGTATACATGACGTTCAATTTATCGTGGTTCCCCTACTTTATATATAACAACGCCTACAAATGACGTACATTTCTAAACGTATACGCGTAATACTTGTTTTAAGGACGAAAGTAAGGTTTTTTTATTGATTTCGACTCTATTTGCCCGCACCAGTACACAGACATGAAGTCAATATGTGTGAGAGTCCAATCAGATTACCGTAGAGGTAAGAGATATAGGTATTAGGTACCACTCTACCACTTTGACCAAATACTTGCACCATGTTTAGCAGACATTGAGGAATGCGGGGCAATTTTCATTGCGCACAAACCGTACAATAGAATGGTTTTTCATTTAATGCAGTGCGGCTGTTGCCTTTGTGTCTGCAAAAAAAGTACTGGCAAATGTCGTTACTGACTAATGGCAACATGCTAAAGTCTTATCCACGACAACTCGTAAGTCATTAATGGTTAATGGTTAAATCTAATGATTGACTTGTGGCGTGCGAAATGGTAATATGATAGTAATAGTGCTCACCGGTTAAGAGCACAGGAAATTAGGATTACAAAAGAGAGAACAGTAATTTGATTAACATCAATTTATTATACTCTGATGAAATGTTTTAACTGTATTATTAGTTTTTTATGAAGATCGTAAGAGCTGTTCAGCTCCCAGACAACCCCAAGCTAAAATACATAGATACTAAAGTAAAAAAGACAGTGAAATACGTCAATTAAAATTGCAAAAGTCAATTAAAAACCATGAAATTCATAAAATTATCTTAATTAATTAGAAGAATCAATTGTTATATTGCTAATGTATTACCAAAAAGGCAGCTAAAGATTAGTATTAATATTTTACCGAACTGTTTGAGCAATCGCAACAGTCGTAAATCAGATCACCTGCATTTAGAAATGCGAATACGTGCTTTCTCGGAAGTCTCCGGACCACATTCCGTGTGACTCATATGATGAGACGTCCTTTGTACAGGTTTAGACAAAACATTCAAACGTATATTGTTAAGTAATGGTGTAATAAATAGTATTGTTAATTTTCCTATTTATCGACTAAAATCCAGATTTTGCTGTTTTAATTATTTTGTAAAGTCATTACGATGACACTAATTCACAAAATGCCTTCTGAAATATTCGATTCCATGAGTAACTAAAAATAATCAGTAAATAATAACTAAGGTTAAAGTTCATACAATACAGTCTCCAAATTAACTTTTTAGTGTTCGTCGGAATAATCTAAACGGCGCACTTTGATAATAAACTCGAAGAACAAATTCTTCGAAGCAATGAACCCTCTTCGAAGCAATGTAACCAGAGTCACAATTAAGAAGAGTGAACAAAAAGAACTCTTCACGTTTTATCAAGATCGAGTGCAAATTTTTAAGCTCTAACGCCATTGATTCAATGGATCTTACTGTTTAGCACTCGATTGGAGAGCCTCTTCCTTGAACAGGTTTTACGTTATATTATCTGTGCTTGTTTCAACATAACTTCCTCATAACTAGACAGACATTGTGTACAAATTCAGCATTGAAGCTTTGACACGCAAATTTTACACATGCCATTAAAAATATTTATTAATTGTGTGTTCTACGTCTCTGTGTTTGTGTCGACATAAGGATACAAATAATAATGGCATTAGAGTAATGGATTGTAGCAGAGTTACATAATACCACAAGTAGCATCAGCCTTTAATTGACCACCATTCTCGTGAGTTCCCATGGCTACCTAGCTATTTATCTCAGTTTAATGGATTAAGATCAATTAGCAACTGGGACCGTTTCACGGGCAATTAACCAACAATGTGGCTAATCGTAGTCCATCCGTTTGTTATAACGAGTCGCCCCCGCACGTTCTCATTCATTCTTACATGTACAAATTCGTCTTCGAGTATCGTGGGACCATATTAGTGTAGGTTAGTATATAATTCCTGCGCACACTTGCGTAGGCTAAATATTTAAGGTGTGGCTATTGTGACTAGTGCTTAACGGTTCCCTTTATCGCCTGTTTGGCGACAGATACACATATATGGAGTCCGGCCTACCTGTGTGTGTTTATATATGTCAAAATGACTTACAGAATTATGTTTGCATATTTTAGAACCGTGGTTGCAATAACCATATTAAAACCATGCAATAAAAACGACGCCAGCAAAGAAAACGCAGCCAGTTATATATTGACGTAGACGGATTCAACGAGTTTTAGTTGGTAAAAATATTATCCACGAACTTTTTACTTGTTTTGTGCATTTTTGTTGGTTCTCTCGCCGGGCATACAGTCGTAGAATGTACAGTGGATTCAGGAACGCCTTTAAGTTACGCAACCGTCGAATAGTCTCGTAAGATAATAATGTTTTGTATTTTCTAGCAAATATTAAAAGCCCCTTGATCTGGTAGGGTACTCGTCTTTTATCGAGGTATAGGTATACAATTAATTGACGCTTACACAAAGGGCTGTTTCTTATTACAGCAAAAGGAGATAGATACCATTTCTCTCCAGATTACGTTACCCGAAAGCGGTTTAGATTTTACACAGATATTTGAAACTCGAATTTCGAACATTGGGGTAGCGTATTTATATGCCTCTATAGTTGCGTGAGCGAGAAACTAGATTTGTATTATGTACTTGAGTTGAATAGTAATTAAATTACATTATGAATGTAATTACTATGAATAAATATTTCCACAGATTATTTTTAAATGCTTTAAGTCATTTAAAAATAGAACACCTAAATAACATATAAAAACTATTTTTGAGTATCTAACATTTATTAAATTCTTGATGGTGAACAATTTTTATTTGACTATATATTAAAGCGATTGCGTTTATATTTTGCAGTAAGTAAACTCCGAGAGGTTGCTTAAGAAAATCCCATATTAGCGGTACCGCAAGTGACTGTGAAAGCAGTGTATTGTTGACTACTAAGAACGGCAACAATTATTTCGTACCATCTAAATCAAATACAGTTGTAGCCCCTTGATCTTTGTATTCGCATCCCTCGTTTGTCCGGATAAGGGTCTTGGCAAAATGGCACTCTCTGAAGAGTCATAAACAACAAGATATTAATAAATTTGGGCCAGTGTGTGCGTACCATTGTGTGTGCATACGTATTATGATAATATAGCGGTGAGTTGTACCTGCAAGCCTACTCGTTAACAAAACACGAGCCCATGAATAGGTAAATATACTTAATTACTAATTTACATTGACATTCTGTCAAATCTGTTTACTTACAACGACATAGGTTTATACAGATTGTCAATGTACATTAAAACTAATTGAATATGGAAATTTTGAATACACCTACTTATTCGTGACAGTACAACTGTAAGTAAGCCTCACAGGAGTCGAAGAGAATCGAAAATCGAAAATAAATAATGTCGCCCATCGTCCCCTCGATAACATGATACAAGAGATCGAAATGGAATGCCTTTTAACATGACATTGTTAAATACTCTACTTATATACAAAAGGTACATTATTGCGATAACGCAAAAAACTCTCTTTACATTCGAGTTCGTTTAGACGGAGTCTCTCACGCAATATTCCAATTTGATATGAGAATATGACATCGTTCTTTTGTTATATAAGTAACGCATTCGACATTAAAGTAAGGGGCAAACGTCGCTACCGTTCGTAGCGAGGGTTTTTTGTAAAAAGAAAGAAAATAAGATTAGGCGGAACTTATTGGGAGCAACCGTCGTCCATTTTTCCGAAGAAAATGCAAATGAAATGAAGACCGGTCGTCTCGGACAAATAGAAGTACGCACTTTAACAAAACGAACTCCGGTCTATCTCTACATAATGTAGAGTTTATCAGATTGAAATGTACAAGCAATATTTTGTTGTTATTTGGCGCGGTATATCCGGTCATAATAGAAGTTTTTCAAACCCGAGAGTATTTTTTACAACGATGTTATTGACCGATTTAGTCGTAATAATAACCGTCAAATAGCAAAGTTTTTTAATTTTTCATAAACAAAATAGTTTAAACTGTTCATGTACCTACAACACTAAATCCCCCAAAGCATACTACATGAGCAGCGGCTTATCGTAAATCTTCAAAGTGATCTATAAGGTCCTTTTGGGCTTCGCAGGCTCGCAAGGTTTAGTACATAAATTATAATTACAGCGTGCTGAGTAACTTTATGTTCATCTTTGATACTGCAACTTATGCATCTTAATAGAATAAATTATTATTGTAAGTAAATAGGTATCTAAACATTAAAAACAGATTAAAATATAGGCTATGAATGAGTTCAAGGAAATAGAGCGACTGAGAGCATTAGAGAAAATAAATCTTAGGTACGTAATATCAAGGATAGCCTTGCACATACCATAGATACTTTCTTGACGATGCTGATTAAAAGTAGAGCATCGTTATAGTTATAATAAAAGAATGCCGAATATTTTTTGAATTACTTATTCCCGTGTAGAACAGTAATCATGACCGATTGCAGTGACGCGGACTCCCGCTGCGCACGCTAGCGCAGCGGGGATGGTAAGAGGAACGCTCATGTTACCGACTAATTATATAAGTGAGGCATTTTAGAAATAAAATAAAGCCAGGCACATGTATAACATTCTCAAGCCCCAAACCCCACTAAGCACCAATATTTTTGTTATAATAAACCACTGCCACTCTTTATTAATACAAAGAATTAAGAACCCTTAGAAAGGAGAGAAGACCTTACGTAAACGTTACATTGGCGCGGAAGGTTTAGACATTTTATATGATATCGAAATGAGCACAATACATGTAGCATGGCACTAAACAGGTTGTTCGAAATAAGAACACGATTACCTACTCACCATTGTGTTACTTGGACTTACAACGTACCTACATACTTGATAACAAATGAAATATTGTTATTGTTCTATTAACAGGGTGACTAGTATGTGATAAGTATTAGCAGGATCATTACTTTATGTATATGTACCTAAAACTAATCGTTGTAAAAACCGTAACTAAGAGACACAAAACATTTATTTATTTATTTATTATACATGTAGGAACTTAACCTAACTTATAGCTTAACATATATGTATAATTGAAAGTAATTAGCGGTGTTGTAATACTGGTTTATGCAATTCATGTAGATTTAATATAAAAGCGCAAATCTACTGTATAAAATCATTAATAAAACAGATATAAAATGAGTAGCTACGATTGTTGCATTTTTTATCTTTTATGAGATACAACATTGTTTGTATTTAAAAGTAATCAGATATATGTACATATAGTGTTTTCTCAGTGGTTCTTTGACGGTGTATCTCGAAATTGTTACAGTCAATGAACTTATAAATTTCAATATGACAGTAATAGCATTGTGCGTTTAACTTTACATTGTTTAGAAAAACAATATCATATAAATCCTTTTATATTTCATAAGAATCCTGAACTTTTGTGCGAAGGTAAGGAAAATGAAATTACGACTGACTGTTTTCCATCGTAATGAAAAGGTATAGGAGCCGCTGCACGGTTTATACGGTCAGGCAAAAGAACGGTTTACATAAATTCAGTGAAATCAAGAGCGCCGTGAAAATCCTCAGACAATCTCCCCTTTCAACTCGTTACGACAAAGGTGGTTTATTTATCGCGAGGTTTATACAAAGGGCATACGTGATACAGGTACTTTACCTAACGCTTACGGTGTTATAACGATTACACATATTCTTAAGTACATAACTTTAACACATACATACATAGTGATTTTAAATCTAAAAAATTATACATGTATATTATATAGACGTTCTCGTTCCGTAATTCAACTTAACACTTAACACAATTAGTTATGTATTTGTAAAGTAAGGATTACAATGCCTGCTACTTATATTATGTGAAATCAGAAGGAAAGGGTACGTATCTACCTAATAAAGGTCTTTTTTGTGCTGTAATTGAATAAGTTCAGGTACAAGTTCAGTACCCATTGAAATTAAAATGATGTTGTTTGGTGAGTGTTATGCAAACTTAATTTGTCTGCTTCTTCTTATATATGTTTGTCCTGATCTGACATGGTTGCTGACTTAGCTCCTTTATTACATAAATACTGAGATACATAGAATCGACTGAAATATTGTGTGCCGGTCAATATCACTTATACTTATTGCAAAATAAAATAGATTTTTACAATAATAATAAAATATATATATTTACTACCGCAAAAAAGATAAGACAAAATAAAAGCTTGGACTGCTTCAAAGATAAAAAGACCAACTTCCATAAATGTAAAAAAGGTTACTTTGCTTTTGTTCTACGTTATTATCAAACTAGGTATTTATACAAAGGGCACGCCTTGTGCAATGAGGGACAAAGAAGTCTTTCACATTAAAAAGTAACAAAAGTCTTGAAGAGATGTTGCGGGGTTGGCTCATCAGCAAGATTGATACATTCCCTATGTAGGTAAGTCTAGTTCGGTACCTACAAAGCCTTTAGAAACATAGGTAGGATTCACACCACCCTCGCTTTTAGAGAAATTGTAGGTGCTGCGTTGGCACGGTTCGTCTTGAATAATACGTCTATACCGTATCTGTTTGCAAGGAGCATAAATTATGGGTCGAAGTGCCTACGGTAGGGTAGGGTAATCTTAGTTTTTCTATACACGTAATAATTTCAGCGATTAAATTGAGTCCCACTGGGTATGGGTATTAAATCTTGTGACGTAATAAAGCGTCGAGGAGAGTTGCTTCAAATTGGCCGTCGTGCAAACATTCTTTAAGCGAACCCTTTGATAAAATCTGTTTTCCTGATCACGGAGTTCGCAGTAACTCTTTGAGAGAAAGCTAGTGCACTCCTCAATTGCCCGAGCAGTAATTTAATTAAACTGAGTGCACATTAGAGATGCCGAAGAGGTATTACATAGGGATGCCATCCGTTCGTCGCTCTGTATTCAAATACCTATTTCCTTGTTTACTTTCCAATACTTTAAACATACAAAATAAAATCGTGAATGCGCCACACAAATAATAGCTTGTAAAATAGATAGTATTTATCACACTTTTAATAGTTTATTTAAAAGTTAACTCACAATTCATAGTTTAATTTAAGGTAACGTTCATTTTACTTCATTGTTTATAATTTGAAATCTATACATATAATAAAACTGTAGAAGAGTTCAATTCTGTACATTGAATAAAAACCAAAGAAAAATACCCCTAGGGGTCTTGATACAAGTAACACAAGCCAAAAAAAATTAATTTTGAAATGTTTGTCTGTCTGTTTGTTGTCCGGCTTTCGCGCAAAAACGACTGGACCGGTTTTGATGAAACTTTTTTTGTTATGCTAATAGCTATTAGTCCTCAACAACATATAGGCTATACTTTATTATGAAATACTTCAAATCCTCCCCAAAGTCACTATTCCACGTGGACGAAGTCGCGGGCAAAATCTAGTACATAATATATTTTCAACTGACAGTTCTTAGAATGTGTCAAATCCATTTTTGATGTAACAATTTCCTTCAAACATAGAAACTTTGGTGTCTCGATACATGAATAATACGGCAATTGGCAATAAGGCATATTGTATGAAAGTTGACCCAAATTTATAAAAAAAATGTTACTTTAGACCTAGGAGAATCTGAAATAGAAAAAACATTAGCACTGAAACTGTCTTTCCAAAAGTAACTGACAGTTAAATCTCAAACTTTAATTTTAATACTTTAGTTATAGCATCTTGACTGTAAGACTACACAGCCCTGGGCGAACTAAAATGTCGCTGCGCTACGTGGCTCCGGACGTCCTTTCCTTCCACTAGTCTGCTTTTATTTGGATGATAGAACATTCGAAATACTTCCCGGTTTCCTAAGTATAAACAGTAATTATAATTAAAACAAAGCTTTATCACGCTTCGTTACGTTTCGTTGCTTTCAATTTTTCAGGAGTTGCTCTTACTGGCGTAATTTAAATAAAGAATTTTATCACATCTCTGCTTAGTCGAGCGTAACTACACTAATTTTAAAGCTTTCTAATAAAACGGTCAGAAATCAAAAAGATAAAAATATTGTTTTTCAGATAACTTTTAATACTAACTATGTATATTGAAAATTATTTCTAAATTAAACAACCAATCACAGATAGAACAAATATTATTGTTAGCACTACCCATATATGTATCAGGTGCATTGTTCACATCAAATGATAGGATACTCGTAATATGACAGGAATTTAAAGTATGATATATTAATTTAGAGTAGGTACGTAACAAACATAATGCCCAGACCTTTCCATTATCGGTGGTTTCACCCGCCATTGGGTAACTTGAAAGCCGGCCCCACACTAATTAACTGCATTTACGGCTACAAATTATTTACACTAGGCACACTACTACGGTGTTTCAGTACACAATGCGTTAATTTGTAATTTGCTCGCTACGTGGAAATTCAAACCTAATCCTACAATTCGCACCTACAAGCGAACCTCATTTGTATACATCCAGTAATCTTCTGAAATGGGTTTATTTTCCTCACAACACCGGTTAATTTATGAAATACATTACATGTATATTTTAAGTGTAACAGCGATCTCTGTTATCCCTCATATTATGTATATTCCTTCGTGGTTTTTGTAACTTATGAAATAATTAAATTGTACATTTCGAAATTATTTAACATTGAAAACAAATTGAAGTAAGAGTAAAAATGAAATCAGTTTTATTTATATCCATATTTTTTTTCAGTTAAATTTGTTTTTACTTTCAATAGGCTAAGAGAGTTATCGCTGTAAGAAGCGAATCATTAAAAATACAAGTATTGAATAAAAATAGTTTTTAATGATGACTTCACAGCTCCCAACACAATTAAATGAAACCAGATAAGTCGAAGAGCAATTTAAAAATTCATTCATAAACACCTCGCTTGGGCTTATCTACAGTCAACTTAAATGTTTTTTTTAAATAGAGTTATTATTACTACAATAATTAAAATAGTATTGTATGTTCAGTGTTCGACTTAAATAGCTACGCCATTATATCTATTTCTACCGCTAAGTAGCAAAATTTAGTTTATTTGGTCTAATTTTAAATTGTAAATTCAAAAATCCTTTATTGTGTCCATAAATTATGAATAAAATAGTATTTCGTATTCTAACCTTAGGCATTTGTAGTAAAATCTTACCGAAGCATTTTCATAAAACCGGAACGCATATCTACAATAACAGCAACAGAGGAAGTGTGTACGATGTTAGTTTAGAAGTTAGGTCATGTTATCTTTGGTTAGAACGAGCTGAGCTGATAGTTTAACGTGTGATCTAACACGCTGCACTAGATGCGGATACCCATTTGCATACCCGAACGTGTCACGAATAAAATGGAAATGACTCCGCAGCTTTGCAAGGCAGAGCGCCGTTCGTACTTAACAACGTCATCAACGCCACTTTGAATCGATACTCGATGTAACTAGACCTCGATGTAAATGCGCTTACTGCCCCAAATATTTCCAGCTACCAAAAATCACTTCGCTGCATTCTAAATAAGGTTTTACACTACATACATACAGGGTGGCATGTACGCCCTAATGTAAGGCACAGATGTATGGTATATACATATGTAGGAATTTACTATAGGAGTATTTCTTGTAGTTTTGTTGTTCACTCTAACCAGCTCAGCTACGTAGATGAGCTAGAGTACCGACCAGTTTTTATAGACCAGAACTGCTATGATGTTTACGGTAGATAGCAGCGCGCTATTGACTTTAGTGACTTTAAAAATTTTGAAATCAAGGGCTCGGAAAATACTAAACCACCTTAAAGAACTCAGGTTGTAGTCAACTTGGTCAAAAGCTCGCAAATCACACGCACATTTAGCTCTCTATGTTCGCTACTGTTAATTTCTAAGTTGCATTTATAAAAAAATATAGAGCGCATATAAACTATTTTCTCCATTTTCAGCAATTAAGATGAGTGTTTAGATTTTCAGTCAGGGGGATATGGTCCAGGAATTAACAGTTTTTGTAACTATAATCAAAGTTATTAAAATGTTTTTCGCTTATTCAGCTGTCATTTCAACTAACAGATTACGGCTTAGTCAAATATTCAAACAATTACATAATGGAAGCGGGAAACTAAGGACGTGTGTTTGCAGCAGGAAAGTGACAGCATAATTTCAATTAATTATTATTTGGTTGATAAATGAGACCCGTGGGCGTCATCTTGGCTGAAAACGTGAAACTTGGCGACATATTTTCACCCTCACGCCGGCTGCCGCGGCCCCCGCCTTTTGAATTATGTATGCTTTCAACTTTTTGTACGGATCTTAAATTTGTAAAATAAATTCAGCCACGTCACAAATTCATTATAACATCATAAATGTAAATAAAGTAAATTAAATCCGTCACTCGTTTTCAATTCGTTTGAATTAGTGGTGTACGGATCGCATACGTAAAACGTGCACAGGTTACGACATACGACAGTTTATTTAGAGAAGATCAGCTCAAATACGGTTTTGATAAAATTTATTATAAAAATTGATATTAGCAGACGTCTCATATGAAAAAAACTGTTGTTGTTTTCAATAAAACGATCCTATGCAATAATCTCAGGCCGCAGCTGAACCTGTCTGATGGAATTGTTGTACTAACTGTATCTTTAATGTAATGAGAAATTTCTGTAACGGACAGAAAACTACTAATGGAGTGTCAATAGATGGTGTACCGATTTGTAGCACGGAGTGGCAGCCTGGCAGCACTGCCGGCGAACAATGACTTCAGCAGCGGATCGAACTCAATTTCACGCGTGATTTGTGCACTTTTATTTCATTTCCACCTCAACTAAACCGTTGTCGGAAAACTCCGATCCCGGGTAAGATTTATAACGAAATGACGCGGAAATAAATTGTGTTTTTCGTTCTTATTAACGAGACATTCTCCTAGCTATTTCGTTTGAAACTTCAACTGCGTGTGTAAGGCGGGCTTCCACTTCCGAGTAAATGATTGAATTCCCTCCAGTTTTGGTAAAACGCAAACGTTTTATAACGTGAGGTTGAAACGTAAAAAGAGACGTGAAGCATTTACGTAGTTCACTTCAGGGCGTATTACTAAGGAAAAACTGGGTTAAAAAAGCTTTGCTGTTCAATTTTGCTCAGAAATACAGATTAAAAATGCAGACATTATTTTTCTTATACGTGTTCAAAATTAGGGCAACTTTGAACGGTATAGGATATTATTTACAACGTTTAATCTTTGATACTGCGTGAAGTTATCAGACCTCGTGAACGTATCACACGTACACCTACTGAATTTGTTTGAGAACGCAGCTATTACACGCGTTTCAGCAGTAAAGCCATTATAATGGCGTCGCGTAACTCGACAAACAGAGCTCCGTGTAGCAACGTCTCGCGGCTCAGGCTAAAGTAGAGTCGACAACTTGATATATTAACTTGCTTTGTTAAGGCGACCGGGTAAACAGACGCGGCCCGAGCCCCTCAGATAACATTCTCCTGCAGGAGGCTACTAAATTACTTTTATCTCAGGCTCGCACGCACTCGCGGACTCTTTGTGTTAAACACAAGTCTTCATTGAGTAACATTGGTTACTTTTATTTCACTTTCCATTGCGAATCTAAAGCGAAATAACTGAGGTACATCATGTTGGTAAAGTAAAATAAACCAGCGACTATGACCAGTAAACGACGTATGCGCGTCTGAAGGAAGTAGTGTGTAATTCGATAAAAGGTCCATTGTCGGCGCCACGAGGGTTTTGTAAACGACAGCAGAAACTGCACGGGAGCAACGATAAAAACGATCTCACTTGTGTGAAACGACAAAGAAATGGTATGAAAATGTTACCGGAGCCTGAGCTTCGACGAGCGTGAAATTTGCTCGTCGCAGTAAAAATATAAAGTGACAGGTCCCGTCGTGTCATTCCGCCTCCATCACATGCTGCCTAACGTTGCTATTTTCTTTGGAATCTTCTAACGTCATTTAAACTAAGAGAATTGGGTGCAAACTGAGTGAGGGTTGATTTAACTAGTTGTTGGAGAATATATAATAGTCTAAAAGTATTAGCGAAAAAGTTTGACCGTTAAATAGTGGTCGTTAACTAAGAAAATTAAAAAATACATACATACAAAACATCACGCCAGGTCCCGGACGGGGTAGGCAGAAAGCACCGAGTGCCAAATAGCTCTCTCCTTGCAAACCTGCTATTAAGAAATAAGAAATAAAATTCCAATAATACGATATTTATATTGCATAAATTTTAATCCTTATTGCGAAACTTATTCTACTGATAATCTAATTGTTCTTCTTAAGTTTGTTTTTATATAATCTCACGGAGTACCGCAAAGGGTTGAAGTTCATTGTATTACTTTCGTTACTAACTGACATATTTTCAGTTTATAAGACAGTCATGAAATCTATAATGTTCATAAATATTGTTTTAACAATTGACGCTATTGTTAGGGACGAATTGTGCAATTGATTAATATCTATTATTATTTATGTGATATGTTTGTTATTATAGTAACAATGCTGATACCACGCATTTCATAATGTTTACTGCAGTTTAATGCTAACAGCATTCCCTTTTAAATATACCCACAATCGTCACACATACATAGTTATACTGTGTGTGAAAAGTAGGCTAACTTGAAATCGGTCAATCATTTGCGTGACTGGAGATGGATGGCGACTAACGGCTTTCGTGTTTTTTGGTTCCCCCACAATTGTTCAAGTTTCAGTTTACAAAACTTTGCTGTTCGATAGTGGCATAGTTTCAGAGGTCGTTTGTTTCGCTCAGTAACATTCGATTCGTTTGTTAACCGGCTCGCCTTGGAAAGACGGCTACGCCCATTATGAAAATGGGAGGTTCCATTGACGGCGTACGCATTTAGCAGATCAATTCACGGAGCTCCTGTCGCAGACTAGACACAGTTGGCATTTGGCCATCTGGACGGCTGGATCCCTATTGTTTTTTAAATGCAATATAGCCTATGTCACTCAGTGATAACGTATCATGAAAAAATTTAAAAAATTGGATGAGTAGTTAAGAAGATTACTTTGCTCACCAACATATACAAACTTACTCACAAACTTTATATCTGTATGTTATTCAATATAGATAACTACATAAAATAACAATACATTAATAAAAGAAATTACTGTCATCTTTCCTTAGGCCTTCCATTCATTTGAAACAATTCAAGAGTCAACCAATTAAAAGTACTAGGTACTGTTATTCATAATATACTCCTACAACAACACTTAAAAATTCTTTAGACTACTTATATCGTTATCGTCGATATAATAAAATAAAATGTTTCAAATAAAAATTGAGTGCAGGTAGCACATATTCTTTAACAATACAATGAATACGTATGTATTTAGTTTTATTTTTTCGCAATCGAGAATGTGTCTACATACAAAGTAACGAGCAGTGTGTATAAGCACGGCTATTGTTACGCTTCAACCCCTTCCTCTCCAAATATTTGGAGTACAAACACGTACCAGTCGGTCCTCTTGACACCAATGCCTTGTAAAATAATACCGTATCATTTTTACAACAATGTATCGATGTATACCTACAGAAATATTATCGTAATATCAGCATCATTCCGATACCTCCTACGATATAGCTAATGTATATTAGCACGATTATAGTTTTCCGTGACAACGACTACTTTGAATAAGTCGACAACGAAAATGACAATTGTTATCAGCAAAATCGATCAGCTTTTGTCACCGTGTGCAACACGGTCTTGGTTAAGTGCTTGACATCATGAATAAGGTGAAAAAAATCTAAAATACAGAATACCTGCCAACCAAAATACAGACTGCCTCGTTGGTCGTGCGGTTGCTAGCGCGACTGCCGTTCGGGAGGTCCTGGGTACAAATCCCGGGTTGGGTACTGCTGGATTTTTCTAATTTAGAATTTCTAGTAGTGACTCAGAGTCTGGATGTGTGCCC
>DWUN01001221.1:0-17502 GCA_018249975.1 Passova gellias
TCACCACCTATTCCATTTGGGACTTAAACGTAACTGGTGAAATGTGGGGGTGTACTACACTCCTCTGCCTACCCCTTTGGGGATTACAGGCGTGATTTTACGTTTAGATTTTCTAGTAGTGTCCAGAGTCTGAATGTGCCCGGTGCATGGCAATAGGCTCACCACCTATTCCATAGTGGCACTTAAACGTAACTGGTGAAATGTGGAGGTGTACTACACTCCTCTGCCTACTCCTTCGGGTATTACAGGCGTGATGTTACTTCAAGATTTGTATTTATAAATTCAAAGAGATATGAAATCGGTTTCTATTGGATTAGTTCCTGATTTTACGGTATACTGATTAAAATCCTACGAACAAAATGGCCACTAGATATGATTTTAAGAATTATTGCATAATAAATGTATAACTGAAATAGTTTTATTTATAGATACGTTAAGTTAGAATCACTACAATTCTTTATTTTTAATTTTAGTTTCGGTTACTATATCTGACATTATATCAGGATCTGTCTTACAATTAATTTAACTTCCCGGTGAACGCTAAAGCCCGGAGTACCGAACATTTAGACATGAACAAGGTCATAATAGCGATCATGAATAGCGCCCTGCACGTTCTGGTGAACCCTCCAAATTCGGGCCGATTGAAGTAACTGGAGTGCAGTGCAGTTCCTTACTGATTAAGGAGCAAACATGGTCGTGGGACACAGTGGAACATCCAGGCTTAAGCTTTTTAGAGTCCTTTAATATGTCATAAAAATAATTCATTGTTTCCCCATACTAAAAAATGTTGATGTTACCTTTGTCATTTACATAGCATAGCAGTAATTTTATTATAAAACCAAATATTACTTACTAATAATGCTAAACGTATTTGTTTCGGTCACTGTGAGTTTGTTTAACCCTGAATTGAAACAGAGCAACCTTTCACAAAACAACTAATCCGAAGCCCGTCTTAGTTGTCTTATGTAAGAAGTGTCCTTATGCTTAATATGAAATAGCAGATCGTCATACTTGTAAATTTCCTTGGCTTAATTACTTAATACTTAAAATTATTATTTACATATATATACTTAGTTTGAAATGTTTCTACACAAAAATTATACCACCTACACGTTTTGAATACGAGTAGATTGTTCAGTTTACTAATTGAGTTGTTACAAGATTCATATTTGCTTACACAGTTTTTGTTTCAGCGATTAAGCAAGTTTTATAACATCTCATTAACGAAGTCATATGATGCGATATGCATATATTCATTACTTCATGACACAATAATCTTAACGAAGCGTACAAATGGGTACGAGTAAAAATATTTTTAATATTGTTAAACTTAATACCAGCGCATGACGCAGGCATCAAATAGTTTTGCGTTGATTGTGACGAAAGAAATCGTGACTTAGACAGCACTGTATAAAGTCTGTAAACGTGATTTGTATTCAGAACGGGGAGATTGTCTTTAAGTAGTTATAGTTTTAGTAGTTATAACCAGTATTTGGCTATCGCTGGGACTAATAATGACAAATAAAAATCAAATATGACCGATGTTGTTGATTGCTGTTGTTGTTGATTTGAAAAGCTTTTTACGTGACGGTTGTCAATCTTCACAATTTGTCACAAGTAAAATATGGTGGAAAAATTGATTATTTCTATAAGCGGTGTACTTTTATACGTACACCGCTTATAGAAATAATCAATTTGGATATGAATCTACAGCTCCAGTCGTATTGACTACAAAACTCTTGGTTAAGATACAAGTATTTCACATGAATACGACTGTTTCCTGATTAGAAAACGTTTCTGCCTTACCTTTTAATCTATCGTAAAAGTATAGTACCTAGCATCCAATGTAAGTATATAATATTTTATATTGACTCCACGTTATATACCTACCTAATGTTTACGTTGTACAAAAACAACAGGTCCTTCAATAAGCCTTTTCCACTTATTGTAAGCCAAGACCGAATTCAGTTATAAATAGCAATTTTATTACATTTCCCTACCTGACTCTTATTACGTGTTTAATTTATGTATATCTATTTGTCTGTAAATAGTTTATCAAAAGAACAATATGCAGTTTATTACCGCCTTCAATGTAAAGAGTCCATGTAGGTCACCTGGCGAAAACTGTGCCAAAATACTCGGAACGAATCTGTAGGTACTATTGCGTAAAAATTGAAAACGATTAGTGTCGAATGTCTACCATCTAAATAACAACTTATTGTAAGTAAATTGGGCACAAGGTTCGTGACGGATAAAGACCTAGACAGTTTTATGTATATATAGCGAGGTCCCATTCATGTACTAAAAGTACATAAAACATATTAGTGCAGTACTAGGAAATATTACCTACATGTGCGTAAGTGGTCTATTATAGATTAATGGTTTTAAACTTATTTCATTGCGGAACTTTAAAAATATTTTTTATTAATGGTACTCCTCCAGCCGACACTTTCAACGTCTTTCAACAAAGTAGAAATCGTAATGAGCTCCTGCGCTGTTACAAATAATAGGTATACTATTAAAAACTACATGTAATGTAATGTACCTATAAGATACATTTAACATTATGATCGATAAAATTCAATTATAAACCGACCGAATAACCATTTCGAAATTCAGATAAATATTACATTTTTTCAAACAAACAAAAAACAGATTCTTTGAAACTACGTTACTTGTGTAACTATCTCTGAAATTCCAATTTTTGTGGGCAATAGACCAATTAGAACGCAATATAGCACTAACGCCACTTCTAATTTACGATGGTGATAGCTAACGCTATATTATTTCCGTGGATGAGCAATGCATTTATACTATCACTTTTAATAAGTACAAAATTGCAAGATATAGAGACAACTTATATTACGTGAAGCAGTCAACTACGCTTCAACTTTTACTTTAACAAGCTTGAACTACATTTTTAAGGACATGTTCCAGTAAACTACATGAGTCATTGACTTCGCAAAACACTGTCACGTTGTTATGTAACGTGTGGTTCATATCCACTGTTACACGTGAAACGAGTTAAAATATGCAGATTCAGATACTAACCTATAATAACCGTTTTAAATAGCACGTAACGTAAGCCTTGCTTATTCATGCGTTCCTTTATAGTAAAGGTTTTATTCTAAAAATATGTAATGCAATATTTAGAACATCAGCATAAATAAAAACATTTTTCATTACAAATAAATATAACATAGTTCTGAGCACAGCATTTACAGAATGATAATTTAACTATCTTAATTAGAGGAGAATTATGTCCAGCATTGAGACAATAAAGTCTGAAAAAAATAGTCACTACAACTTCTTCAACTTCAATAGTCAATAGTGACTCATACAATAACGCCTTACTGTCGTACAAACACTATTTTTTGCTTGGTATTTAAAAATAAGTAATTGAGACATGTTACGGTTCACTGTGGTTGAATTATTTATATCTTAATTTCTGCCACTGCGCTCAATAGCATACATAATAATGTATTTGTGAAAAAACATCATTTTATGCTATAATATTATTGATGGCCTCCATTACTGTATTCTAGTTAAAACTAATACCACTGTGACAAATCTTTTATAGCGAATGAATGTCTCGTTTCAATTGGTTCAGTTGTTTTGGTTATGGCAATGGGCATCTAACCGTAGAGTTAAAACAGCCCTCGATTACAAAATCACAAGCCAACATGGCCATATTGAACATACTACTGGTATTAAGTAGCCACCTAACAATAATTAATTACTGTTTAGTAACTACTTAATACATACCAATAATGTATATCGTAGATAATCTCGTTTCGCAAAAACGGACGAGAATTTAAGCAAGAATTTACAAAAAAAAATCGTACAAAGATTATATACATATTATATTATACTTGTTTATCTTACAAAACCACTGATAGCCTAGTTGTTTAAATTCCAGCATTCACTACAACGGTAAAGAAAACGTTTCGACAAGACCTGTAAGAGTTTTTGTAGTGATCTCCGAGGTGTGTAAAGTTTGTCAATTTGAATCTGCATTTGATTAACGAAGCATACTCGTATCTATAGCTTAGTTTACTCAATTTGAGAGGACACCAGTGACCAAGAGAGGAACGTTAAATTTGTCGATGATTATTATGATTTATCCTTGCTCTATGTTTCTAAATATTTAAATTAAACAACCAATACTTTCAGTATAACTCGTTAGCCATAGAACTTCATAGGTCTCCAGGTCTAAAAAAGTCAGTAAAATCAATAATAATTATAAGTACCTAACAATTTTTAACATGTTAAGTACTACGGAAATAAAAACTAGATAAACAAATATGCGGAAAAGTCAAATTATGATAAACGACAGGGCGGACAAATTTAATGTTAATTGAAATGTCCTTAACATTCAAATAATAGTATTCGTAATTGGAGCTATAAGCAAATCTGCATTTAAAGTATTATGTTGCGACACGGTCGCGGGTAGTTTGCGTTCTGAACGGTGCATTTCCGATGACCTTCAGCTAGACGGTCGGTCCGCTGAACGTCACCGCTCTCACAAATAGCGCTCACATTATATATTTATTTGACTAAGAGCTCATTTAACAAAAGGCGCGTGATTTCATGAGCTTTTTGTTATTGGGTCAGGCTGGTCGATATCGCTGAAAAACATATTGCAAGTTTGAGGGACAAGTCTGAAATAATAGAAACCGCTTCGATAATGTATAAATGAAAAATAGTTATGAACAGACTATCTATATGACTATGGTGCAGGCGTATCGAGAAAATTATTCAACTGATTGATTAACATATTTTGAATTGGATGTTAGTCAGCCATCCTGCATAAATATTGTTTTATTAAGTAAAATTTTGCACGATTTTATTAAATTAAATCGTTCCCATCAGTGTTAGATCACTTATTACGTTGGTATGTTTTGAATTACGTTCTAGGTTTATACAATTTGTCTATAAGCAAACAATGGCCCGTTATAGACATTATGGCCATAAGTGTAATTCATTAAATATCCATATTAATATTATTGTCTAATTACAACTCTAGATTAATATTATGACCAATAAGAGCATAAATAAGTAGGTGTCAGATGCTTTTAACATAATATATGCACAGTATACGAAATTGCACTTATTCAACTATCGTATACTTGTAAAATGTAAATGCTAGTGTATTTTTTACAACCCAAATAATCTTGTGATCGCATGTCATGGGCACTAATAAATTTATTCATTGCCGTGAAATTTGTTGTTACAATTCTCCCAAACGAATTTTATTGCTTGTCGCATTTTAAAACATTATTAAGATTCAAGTATTATTAGTATTTGTATTAGGTTAGGTTTGTAAGGACTAAGGACAGATGTTTGGCTCTCGGTGCTTTCTGCCTACTCCGTTAGGGACTTGGCGTGATGGTATAATAAAAAAATAAAATTATATATCGTAGTATCATCTATATTATGTTTAACAAAATTCATATAAATGAATACGTCTTTCTTGTACATTCAGTACACACTATTCCATCATCCAATAAAAACGGCTAGTAAAGCGGGCTGGTGGTCGTGGTTTACAATCCGGTAAGGACGGGGTTGGATCAGGCACCACGGATACACATGGACAGGGTGGGGCGGGCGGAGCAGTTCTTCGCGTGGTGTGAACCCTAGGACGACAGAAATATCCGTAATCTGGACGTGTAATACAAAGTTTATCACGCATGCAGTTATCAAAAACAGCCTGTGTGTTACGGCACTTGCTAAAAGAGCAATTACCCGAACTCTTGTCGACACAATTTGCGTACTGATTGAACTCAGTCAAACAATCAGCCTTTATTTTCTTGAATAGCTGCATAGCACAGGCCGTCACCTTCTTGCCGAGATCAACGCAAGCTCGCGGGTCATTCAACTCTTGCCGACACAACATAAATTCGTTGTTAATAGCTTCGCAACTCTTGCCGACGTAGGGCGCGGCTGCCATGAGCGTCGATGTAGAGAGGTTTACTTCCGGTACGGTTAATGTTGAAAATTCAGGCAAATCTACCTCTTTAGTAACCACCATATTGGTTATTCTGTTTGGAATGCGCTGATTACTTAACGGTAATAGTAAATTTATTACTTTTAATGAAACAACTGTTAAAGCGACATAAGATCTTTTAACTGTAATTTTTTAATGACTCAGTCATTATAAATGTTTAAATTTTGCAAATGGTTTTAAATGTTCAACCAGTATGAAAGAACATTCAACCACAGTGAATCGTATTTAAAGGGATATATAATTTTATTATCATATTTTATCCCACAGGAGAATGTCAGTCTCTCTCATGTCCCGCGATTCGCACCAGCAGCGGATGGCTTGATCTATTTCCTTTGCCGTGTAAAAAGCACAACGAATGTAGTGTTATGGGCAACCAACATCTTTGCTGTAAAGGATTTTGTACAAAGGGTGTTCCGGCGGCAACTGCGCTTAAGCGGTGAGTAGTATACATTGGACGAATATTTTGTCTATACTTTGTTACTATTAATGACGTAAGAGATTTAAGGTTTTCAATGGGCAAATAATAGATAAAACAATTTGAGACGCCTATTTAGTTTGTGGCGCACATCATTTAATATGGCAAATAAGTGTTAAGGACAGAGACATAAATATATAAATAATCATAATTATGAACAATTTAAATGTAATTCAAAGTATCGAGCGAAAACTAGTGTCCAAATTATACTTCGATAGTTGGGTACTTTTGCATTTAACTACTGGTAATACGCCATTAGCTCCAAGTGCATTTAGTAACTAACCAAAAAAAATTAGTCTGTCCTCGTATTAGGCCTACCAAAGCCAATTACTTCCATTCTGAACCCAAATTTCCTCGACATTTTGACTCGAGTTCGAATTTTCCAATAAAAGGTAATATAAAAGACGCTATATATACACTCACACGTTTATTAGTAAATTGTATCGGTAAGCTTTAAAGGTATTTCAAAAGTGAGCGGTTAAGGCCAACACATCGCAATGCAGTTTCATAATAATTTGCCATCCTTAATATATTCGTACCTCATTCGACTAACGAACTAAGAAACATGATTAATATGTTTTTGTGATCATGGAGATTAGATATACTTTATATCCTGTTTTTGCATTAAGAAAAAGTCATTTTATATAGGTTTTACTAAATTTACAACATTGTCGTCAATTTCAATTGACTTAAACATAAATCTCTACTAATATTGAGTATCAGATAACTTTTTGGTTGCAATGGCGAATACTTTTTATCGGTCAAGTCAAGTGCAAGCAATTAGAAATCATTTTCAATTTGAAGTTAATTAACTAAAAAACTAATAGTTACCGCTTGTTGCTAGTTGCTCGCAACTGCCGCTAGACATTAAGCTTTACGTTTAAGTATATATACAATTATTGTTATTAAGGATAACACCTAAATCACTAAAAACGCAGTAAAGCAATAATGATGTAAAGAAACAATAAATAATATGATATTATATTATGTAATTCCAATACAATTTACTTAATTATTTATTAAACTTATTTTATTCGTCTCTTTACAATTAAATTATTGTTTTATAACATCATGGTAGTATGTTTTTTGATTCGTGACTAACTAAAGAATTTATATGTCCCATAGTATTTTGAGTTCTAACCGTGTGTCTAATACCTGCATCTACATCATGTATAGGTCCATCGTCACAAGAAGAATATTATCATCATTGTGCTAAACTACGCACCGCTTCAGTTGCTTCCAAGGCCCATGTCTTCTCAAAGCCGTTTTAATATATTTGTGAATTAATTTCATCATTATGTATGCTTTTGTACATCACCAAAGCGGTTTTATGTCTAATTTACTATTACATCAAATGATCAAAATTGAGACATATTCAACATCATATCGCCAATACCCAGGTGTGCTTTTGGTTGGGAAGATTTAAAAAGTACCAACCCACGCTATAAAAAATATGAAGTAAAAGAAAATAATAATGTTCAATCAACGTCGCTTTATATTCGACCTTTGTTTAGCAATGCGCAAAGTTACACCGACAACTTTATTCTATGTAAATTAGATTTGACTCCGCTCTAATTGTTGGAATTGCGGTCATCGTTCTAGACCCAATGAGGTGGCGAGCAGTAGTGTAGACGAGTTGAGTAGTAGCTCCAGCACTAGCACCTCCACAAGCACAACAACCACAACCACTACCTCCACCTCCACTACAACCACAACTACAACGACCCCAAGTACCACCAGCTCGACCACGACCACGACCACGACAACCACCACGACGCCGAAGCCGACCACCACCACGGAGCCGCCGCGGCCTTTCCTACAGCTGCTGCCCATACAAACGGGTACGACGACCAAAGTCAACGCTGAAAAAATAGGTACCTACTCCTTCACTTACGTAATCTAAAATGTAATAATAAGGTTTAGTAGAGGTCAATGGATTGGAGAGTTATAGAGAGGTCAACAAGTGTATATTTTTTGAGTTCTTTTCGCTTACCTAATTTTTAACAAAAAGGAGGTATTTCAACAGTTGAAAACTGTCTACTTTCATTTCACATAATGACTTTCGATTTGTACATTTCATTCAAAATTATGTTTTCTTTTCTAAATCATCGAGACGTAACATAGATACGATGCTAGTTACAGACTTGTGGGCCAGCACAAAGGATTTAGTCTGAGTAATTATAAGTGTATAGCTTGCTTAGTTTATTTCATACACATTATATAGTATAAAGTGAAGTTATGTTGCAGCTAGTACTTATTACGTTTATATATCAACTCTAATCGTATCCCTAAAACATAAATGCAGTGCCTACATAAATACCGTTGATAGTAAAGGCAAACTGACAATCGATAGCTATGAAATGCTTTCATAATACTTACCACATGATAATACCATATAGGTACTTTACGATAATTGCAGTGCTTTTCGTTATACAATTTTATTTAAACTCGAATACAGGCAAGAATCAGAAACTGGTGTGTCCGAAAGCGCCGGCTCCGATTGTTTTGTTCCCAATTCCATGTGAAAACAACTCTCAGTGCCGCATCAGTAGCGGACCTGGCGAGGTCTGTTGCGACGGACGCTGTGTGAAAGGAGTTCCGGCGCCGAGGCCAAAGGCAGCCGAACAAACCCATCAACGTATGAATAATTTTATAATTTCATCATTTCTCATAACCATCGCGACTTCTGCTATGTCTCTCTAAAATTTGTTGAGCAATTCAAAATAATGCAAGAAAAGTAGGTATCGAGGTAGATGTTTATTAAAATTGTTCCACATGCAGTAGAAAGTACACTACGGCCTACCACACAGATTGTTGGTGACATAACTGCAAATTAATAAAATAAGTAGTTAGTCATCGATGCAGTGATAAAACTATTTTCTCACGTAATACCAGATTTAGTCTTGACGGTGCTCTTGGTCTAGTAATTAAGAGACCCTGACTGCTAAAGCACGGTCGTGGATTCGATTTCCACCCAGAACAAATTTGTGTGATAAGCAGTATTCTTAATGTCCTGGCGTGTTAAAAATGTAAAGCATTATGTATTATGTTTATCTGCTTTTTTATTACCATTACACAGGCAATTAATTTCCTAATTTAGAATTAGATGGCCTTCTGAGGATTTTTTAATAAATTTTAAACTGACAAAAACAATTCCTATATCAGCTATACTCGGTGTGATTCCCCGCGAGTGTCCCGCGGCGCCATTGGGCGAGCTGCTGTTCGAAGTGCAATCATGTAAAACGGACGCCGATTGCTGGCCGCGAGTGTGTTGCCCTGACGGCACACGCTCCTACTGCCGGACCGCTCGCGCGAGGCTCGACTTGGTACCAGTCGCCAACAGAATTGAAGCACGTGCGTATTGCAGATTTTAATCGGTTTTGTAATATGATTTTTCAAAAACACTGTTTCAAAACTTACGATGCGAAAATTTGTAAGCCAATATTTACTAATGGTCTTATTTGATTATGGTACAACTGAAATAATTACTAAATAAGTAAATTAAGTAAAGGACAGAGATATTTGGTATTCGGTGATTTCTGCCAACCCCCTTAGGTACCTTGCGTGATGGTATTATTATTCCAGCGGTGCGAATGTTCGAGCAGTACCTGCAGTGCACCCCACCGCCGCAGTTCGACGCGTTCCCGCAACGCTGCAGCTCCAGCGTAGACTGCTTCCCCAATCTCTGTTGCGCCGAGGGCGGCAAGAAGCACTGTCGCCCCCCGCAAAGAAGTCTTTTCTCGCTACTCGCCGGAGTCACTCAGGTATATACATTATAATACACTTTGTTTGTAATGGCGGTTTAAGATAAAGTATTAAGATAAACTACTTGTGAACTAGGCAAATAAAAGGTGCCATCAGTGTACCTATATAGTATAGGTATTAATGTATAATAAGATAGGTATTCTGTTTGATTCTTTTAATATTAAACCTAAATGTTTTTATTTTCAGAGGTTTGGTTAACTGCAGCTGGATATGAGCACAACAATAGTGTACATAGTTGTAAATTATTAGTTTTGTATTTTTGTACTTTCAAAATAAATTTAATATTTAATTTACTATGCACATTTCATTTTCCTGTGAAATTAATATTTATACAACATTGTTATAAAATAAAACTACATATTTGTGTTTAAAAATTTATTAACCTAAATCTCCAAACATTTAGTCCAGCTGAAAAACAAAGAATACATATGTATTACTACAGATAACAAGGATTAAAAAAAAGATTATATTCAAATAAATTCCTGGAAATATATCGAGCATGGTTCTCCTTTCACAACTAGAGTAAATAGCCATAATAGTTTTAATGTCTAATGACAAAGTTTTGTATGTAGACAAACAAGTTTGTTATGTCTTTGGACAGAAAAATATACTTTAGTGGCTAGTTGCTAAAACAACTTTTGCCTTTTAATTGCAATGCCATAACTTACCAAGTATAAATTTAGATTACAAAAATTGTATTGAATTTAATTTAAAAGTAAAATATTGTAATATCACTACTCTACCCTTGTACTAATATTTATATGTGGCCGTTCATTTGTCTGACCATAATCAAAAGGGATCATAGAACACTGAATACAATCTGTTTAAATAAATATATGTAACTATCTACAACAGAGCAGCATGCACTCATAGTAGCAGGAGATCCGTGCCCAATAATGTAATAATAAAAGGATTATAGCCATAGTTATATGTTATATAGAACTAATGAAATACATAAACAACCTGAAGATATATCGATCGTTTGTGAGTTAAGAGTTTATTTTTTGGCTTTCGGTTTTAGTGTATTTTAGTTTCACACATAATTAAGTCAACATTTCCAAAATATAAGGAGCTCATATCATTATAAAGCGTACGTTTTATGAAAATATTCATGTTATATTAAAGTTTACACCGTTGACACTTTACCGAGAGTAGATTAAAAGGAGTCTATTGTGCAATAAAACATATTTAACAATTCTGTAGAATATTTTACCCTAAATTTTCATTTAAAATACTGTCACTGGATGATTTCTTCTTAATGATATCGAAAAGGGTTAGATAGACAGCATCAAACTGCAATTGTTTTAACCAATAATAAATATTCCAGGATAAGTACTCTCCTGTTAAACTGTTTACTTCAATGCAAAGTTAAAGATCAATGACATGTTAAAAACAAAATTGGAATAATAAGTATTCTATATGGAGAATAAATATTTTTTTTTACTTTAAATTTCCATAGAACTTGACGTTGAAATCTTAAGAGTATCTTTCGAACAGTATAAATTCCACAGTATACAATACCTTCTTAAATCCGATATCATGAGCGTACTCTCTGAAGCACTGTCGGCAGATGTTGAGGCCATATTTGCGAATGAGTCCGTGTCTGTTGGAGCAGGCGCGGCTGAAATATAACACAAAAACACGTGTTATAACCACAACTGAAAGTTTAACATTTATTTCCCCATCAACGTATTAATGATATACACACCATGAACGCGATCCCTGTCCGTATTTACGGGGATGTGAATACCAAATATTTGCGTGTCCCATAATGAAAATATGTAATTTTTCGCCTGTAACGACGGAAAACGTCCAAAATGGCGCTTGAACAGATAGAAAAGAAAGTTGAAGTAACTAGTAACAGTGTTACAATCCGAAAATTTACTGGGAATAAATTATATCTTTTTACATACGCACACTGTTGACTAAACTCATTCAGATTCAATACCTGACAGACTAGATAATATCATTTATTTATGTACGTATTATTAGTAAAGTTCGAAAAAGTACATCATATAAATTAAGCTGAATAAAAAGCAATAATTACTCAAATGAGTAAAACAGCACAGCAGCATCACTTACGAATATTAAATGATTTGTTACGCACTTTCTTTCAGCTGGGTACAATATGAAAAATATTGCATATTTATATACAAACTATACAGTTTTGGTTAATTCATTTGGTTTGTGGTATTTAATAATAATAAGAACATTGTAATCCCTAATCCCACAATTAAAACAAAAATGTGAAAGTGGAGGTAAGTTCGGTATAAAACATGTAAGGCATTACCAGGGTGTAGGTATATAAGCAAGCATCACCGATGCTTACAATCTTAATTGACAATAATTTCAATTCGGTACTCTTAATAACTAAGAAAGAATTAATTTTTGGGTAATCTCAATAAATGTTATACATATTGTATAAAACTATAATGTAAATGACGATATCTAATTTAAGTATTAAATATACTTATTAAAAAATTTTATCGCGAACTTAAACTTTGTTTTGTAAATAAAAACAACATCATAACAGTACAATTTTTTATTTTCTTAATTTCCTTAACATATTTCATCTTCTTCTAACTAAATTCCTTCTATGTCCACTTTATATTGGGTAATACTACTTTTCTCTGGGAAACTTGAACGTAAAATAAACATACTATTTACTTCGGGTGTGGAATCTAATGTTTCCAAGTAACCAAACCAATATATCACGAGGCCTGGTCCAAATCTGTTCCAGTAGCATAAAAGTTGTTCCTTTAAATATCCCGAATGGTTTTCTTCGTCTCCAAAGAGAGCTTTACTTTCGATCCAGTTTATAATATAGCCATCAACTGCTATAGGAACATCCAGTTTAAAATCTGGTGTCTTATCATATCCACGGGCTCTCAAGACATTTTCATCAGAGAATGTTATATTCATTAGTCTTAATTCTCTTTCCAATCGAAGCTCATACTCTAAGCCCATAGACCTGGAACATAACATTCATTAGAATTCCAATTTAGGAAAATTAGGTAAAATTATGTGGTTGTGTTTTAGGAAAATATGCCACATACTTGATTGTCTAAGAAATTTTCAATACTTACTGTTTTATAATGTCTGCATAAGGGCCATATTGATTGTCATTCATGATAGCCTGAAAAATGTTGGAAAATTATTGGATGCAATACTAGACAATTAAATTATTATTATTATTATCACTAATTTTACTTATAAGTTGGTGAATGCATGTATGCATGCATTCAAGAGCTTGCATGCAAGAGTCAATTACCAATTATGTATAAATTTTCTAAAATCAGGTATTTCTACATTGAGAAACTTACAATGAAAACTTGATAAGCCAAATCCTTATTTTCTATCAGTGTGGTGTCTTTGAGATACTTCTTGATTGTAGTTGAATCTGAATAGATGTTTTGCAACAAGGATCTTGCAAACAGTGAAGGACTTATGCCCTGGCTATCTGCTAACCTGACAAAATATAACGTACATCTTCTAATCTACAATGATTGCAAAATAGTGCATAATTGTATGGAAATAGTGTTTTTTTAACTGGAAATGGAAATTGGAATTCATAGGAAATAGAGTAAAGGTGTTTAAATTTTCTATAATTAATTGATTACAGGACAGTATTATGTTAATAATTCATGAAACAACAGTCACAATGCTCTAAATAATTATTAAAGTAACCAGACAAAAAATGATATGTATTTATCAACTATTACAATTGGAATCCTTACAGCTAGATTAAAATATTTTTATAGCACCTACTGTATTATCGTGATTAGAATATTGGGTCAATATCGCTCAATTAACATGACTTTTGCCAGCCAACATTCTTTATGATATTAAGGATGACTAATTTTCCCACCAATCAAAGTTTTACTTTAGCGAAGAACAAGTAACTAAGTTTTAGATAAGTAATTTAAAAAGGTACTGACTGTAAAATAACATCTCCTTTATTCTTATCTCTCATAAGTGCTTCGTATAATTCATAGTATTTGCTTGATATCACAGGTGACTTCCTGTAACTCTGTTTCATTGATCGCTGTACAAGAAGCGATATTATGCTTCCTAGTGTGCTAGATGGTAAACTGAAACAATGTATCAAATTTTCCAATAATGAAAAGACTGCCTTTATTAGTCTCTTGCACATTAGTATAAAGCAATAAAAATAACGTAAAATATACTGGCCACTAACTCGTTGTACTTCTTTCGAAGCTCGTTCTCTGACTTGCGACAGAATGTTGTAAATTTATTAAAATCTTCGATAATTGCATTGTAGACTTTTAATGACATCGGTTTCATTTGAGTTTCTGACATGATCCTCCGATACAATAATATTAATGAAAGTAGTTAACTTTACTTCCTCGAAGTTTTATATATTAGTACTTATCTATAATTTACGCACTCTTGATATAATTGTTTTTTATTTATATTTGTACTGAGGTTTTCATATGACAACCAGTGCCATTGTCAAATTGTCAATCGTAATGGATACATTTTTTAAATTTAACAGGTTGACACTCTTTTTTGTAAAGTACTCAATCTTGATAGCCTCCATGTCTATTATTCATAATATACTTTTAGTAAACATAAAATCGTTATTTTAAAACTGAAAGACATTGATCGAATTGATTGAAGTTGATAATAGAATGCGTTTACGCATATGATTATAAATTTTGGTAGAAAAGAAAGAATCTAAGCTTGCCTTGAATTAAAATATAAGCAATGACAAAATGTCACATATTTGTCATTAGATTTACTCAGAATCGAATCGATGTATTGTTATGATTCAAATAAAGTTACGTATTCGCAAACTGAACGATCAATTTATTTCCACCAAAACTAGTAGCTCAATCTTCATAGTTAAAAAAAGTTAATACAATGGTTGTTGGTGCATTTCCAATTGCTAAATTATCCGTTTTGCTGGTGAAACAAATCAGCAAACCGATTGCAAATGCTTGCAAAGAGCGAGCCAAAAATAGTCCATTTTTTAGGACCTATGTCTGTATGCCACCAGCTCAATGTATGTAGTTTTCAAAATAAACTCATCGCATTTATCAAACGTTTTCCTTGTGACTAATTACTAATAATTTCTTTATTATTGCAGTCTACAACTGGTGCGAGGTAAAAGCGAAAATGTGGATCTTAAATTTGGGGAAACCGGTAAACATTCCAGTGTTAAGCCAGGAAATGGCAATCGAACTTGGGGCCAATCTCCTAGGTGAAACTGTCATCTTTGTGATAGGAGCTGCTCTTCTTATCGTGGAATATAATAGGTAATTATTGATGTACTTTTTTTAGGAAACATTAAATGGTGCTGCTGTACCGGGTTTCCTTCCATAATGAGAGGGTTTTAGGCCATTATTTACCACACTGGGAAAGTTTAAATTGGCAGACTTTACACACATCAGAAAATATTATATACTTTATAACATCTCTAAGGTGTGCAGGTTTCCTCACGATGTTTTCCTTCACCGTTATAGCGCTCATTAAATATTCGCTCTCTTGTGGAGATGAATTTAGTCAAATTGGTTCACCAATTGTAAACTTCATCATTGGCATCAAGGTTTGTATTAGCAACTTGATTGTGTTAGTCACCTCTATCTAACTGGGCTACTGGGTGTGAATTCGTGCATGGACAATGGTTGAAACAGTTTTGATTTTTAGGCAAAGTAAAAAAGAAGCTGCAAAAGAAATGAAGCGAGAAGTAGAAATGAGCCACATCACAGGGACATTGACGGATCTTTACTTCACTGTACAACAGCAGCAGACACAACTAAAGGAAATGGAGAGAATCGTTCTTTCTATCGGTTTGTAAACATTAATAAATCCATACCTTGCTGTTAATTCCAAAGTTCTCATCTGTTTCAACAGCTACACTAGCTTACTAATCTTTAACCAAATATGGTCTATAGCTTACTTTCTAGTGTAAAAATGCAGAAATAACTTTTTAAACTTGTAATTGATGGTTGTTAACACTTATTATAAAACTAGCAAATGAATGAACATACCTACATATACACATACATAACATCACGTCAGGTCCCTAGCGGTGTGTGCAGTAAGCAAATGTATATGAACATATCTGATTGTAGCTATTATGGACTATAGACACCTGTCTATATATATTATAGTACAAATAATTGATGAACAATTATTTGTTTTGTATTCTATTAACATAGAACATCATCTTTTTAAATTACATGCATGGAACATTGCAAACTTGATGTGATCTTGTATTTTAAAAATCCCCAGTTTAATAAGAACTTGTAAACCTTGGTGTTACCTTAGTTAATTCCCGTTGTTTTATATAATTTACACATTTAATTATTGTCTACTATGTTTTATAATGTTCCAGGGAGTAAGAAGCCAACTTCACCACCGCCACAGCCACCACCACCACGAGGGCCTTCAGGACCATCTCCTCCACCCGCAACAGCTGAACCACTGCCAGTACCACCTACACCAAAAACTGTTGCTCAACTGAGATATTATGGAGCCCCAGTATCCACACCATACCCCGACAAGGGTGTTATCTTGAAATCACTCAACTACATCCAAATGGACGTTTTTAGCTCATTTTTTGACCATTCAAAGGAAAAGGAAGCCAAAATAAGTGCAGACAGCACTCAGAATAAGCAACAATACCAGCTATCAGTACTTTCAGAAGCTTTATGCAATATTGAGAATACTTTTAGAACTCTATTTTAATTTATCTTGTACTTTTAGCTGATATGAGGTTTACACTACACAACTAGAGTTGTAAGTAATTGTGTGTAATTGGTTACACTTTACTTCATTGTATTATTATATTTTTTTAATTATAATGGCATTCACATCTCTTGAATATGAGACGTATTTGGCCAATTACGACATTGTATGAGAGTAACACGCAGGGAAAATGTTCAGTGGTTAATTTGTAAGTTGTCAGGAATTGGGTCAAGGGCACCTAAAACACAACATTAAATGACGACACAAACTTACATTATTCAGTTTGTGCCATTATCATAGTAAGTCACTTTGGAAATTACATCTTTTGATGAATAGTGCTATGCACAAAGCTGGATCTAGAATGATTGAGTGCAACTGATATATCCCTATACAAGATGAAAGTAGAAGTTTAATAGCAAGAGAGTATGTTTAACATGTGGAATGACCTTCAATATTGTTATTATTAACTATGGTGTTGCGGATGTCCACTGGTATCAGTGACCACTGCCCATCAGATGGGTGTCTGTCTGTTTACTTGGTT
>DWUN01001222.1:0-17500 GCA_018249975.1 Passova gellias
CCTACACCCCTATTAGAGTTCTGTTGCAGATGTCCATGGGCGGCCACTTGTGACTGTTGCCCGCTCGTTCGCTACTCTCATGGTATAAAAATAAAAAATGGTATCAGGAAGCTAGTAATTGACATTTTATGATAACAAATTTTCTCGCCTATGAAGTCTTGTAGTATGTTAGGTCACCGAGAACTACATCTGTTTAGCTGCTTAATATAATAATGTTATCTGGTAATAAGTATTTGAATGTGATAATATTGTACTGATTTACGAATTAGTTGTGTTTAATAAAGTTTTTTTTTATATATCGTTTTCTTTTTCTTCCTAAACCTGTAGATAGTAGCCTAATGTGTCTGTTATTTCGTTTTGTGTAGCGGCCAAGGTATTTCCTTTTGAAAAGTTTTACTACATAATAAATATACAGTAGCCTTGAACAGAGGTAGGATTTGAAATTATCTGTAACAAGAATTTTGACTTTTAAGGCATAAGTTTTCTACCTTTTATGATGTTTGAGTACAAATTGTGCTGTTTGCTTGTAAAACTGACTAAAATGGACGTTTTCGCACCATTCTTCCATTTATCGTCGGATGCTATCAGTTACTACTTAAAATAGTTAAATCTTAAACTGATTGCAGATTTAATTGATACATTCTTATTTAATAATAAAATTGAACAATAATAAACTGGAAATTCTATAATGAAATCTAAATGGTATCGCTGAATATGAGTTATAGAAACTTCATTAAAGAGTAATTTACTTCATATAATTTCGTTGTAGATCGTTGTTTCAGAATTATCTATAGAATATAGTAATTGGATATTTTACAATAAAATGGAATAATAATAAAAATTACGACATATAAGACGATCTACTATTGAGTGTAAATTTCCATAAAACCATTCAATTTTTAGATTAGGCGATTTTTTTATGCTGTGGTATATAAATAATAATAGTGCAGAAATATTGATTAATATTTTTTATTGTCAAGAGCATGATATTGAATTTTTAGTCTGCAGTATCAATTGACGTATCTGGTAATGACGTACGAAACTATATTATTTACCCGTTCTTCTTCGATTCTGATATATATGAAAAATATTTTCTGTCGCCGTGAAAACCATCTGCTCCGTGTAAAATAATGTTGTACTCCTTTTGAACTACCAAAGTTTCGGAATCAGTACATCGATTGTCTTTTATGCACGTTCGTTACCAGAACAATGGCTAAAAGTAAAGTGACAGGAGCCACTAGTAGGCTTAAGCAAGATTATCTTAGGCTCAAAAATGATCCAGTACCATATGTGACTGCGGAACCGGTGCCGTCTAACATCCTCGAGTGGCATTACGTCGTGAAAGGCCCCGAGAAGAGCCCCTACGAGGGTGGTTACTATCATGGCAAAATATTGTTCCCGAGAGAGTTCCCCTTTAAACCGCCCTCTATTTATATGATAACGCCAAACGGACGGTTCAAGACGAACACTAGGCTCTGTCTCAGCATAACCGACTTCCACCCTGACACCTGGAACCCCGCGTGGTCGATCTCGACCATTCTGACCGGTTTGCTAAGCTTCATGTTAGAGAAAACCCCAACGCTCGGCTCCATTGAAACATCCGATTACCAGAAACGCTGCATGGCAGCGGAGTCGCTGGAGATCAATCTGAAAAACAAAATGTTCTGTGAACTGTTTCCAGAATACGTGCAGGAGATTGAGCAGCAGCTGCGAGAGCGTGCGGAGGCGATTTTGAATGCGGACAACACGGCGCCGGACGCAGTACCGACATCTGAACCGCAATCGAATTTCCAGCATATAATCACCAACCTGTTTGTGCTCGTCGGGTTCGGTTTCCTCGCTTACATGGTCAAATATGTACTTGTTACCATATCCAACGACTAGACAATAAAAGTAATTCCTGTTACCGTGTAAATAATGTAATTTATTTTGTATATACTTGTTGGTTAAATTAGAGCTGATTGTGACTTATAAATGCACTATTATATTTTGAGCTGAAAGCCACTATGTAATATGAATGATAACTGATTTAACTTAAATAATTTAATTTACGTAGAGACTAATTACAGATGTAACCGAGATACCTTGTCGATTATGAATGTTGTAGAAGTGATTACCAATTCTTTTTAATAAGACCCCATATTGTTAATAATTATTGCAGATGATTTCTCGTAGATGTCATCATAGGGTAAGGAGCTTAGGAGTATGTTCACCTCTAGATGTTTTTGAATATTAGCAATTTGTGTTGTTATGAATATCATTAAAATAATTACAGTGAATTGGTAATTTAATGGAGCAAATTATATCTGTATACTCATTATGTGCGATTTGATCTGGTTTGCTTTATATTTACGCTATAGTAATTAATAGCTAATTACATAATTAATTATTGATGTCACTTTAAATTGAAAGTCATCAAAATTGTATATCTTTAACATGGTATGTCTTAAACTCGGCGTGGTGTATGTGATTCTGCGTCTACATTGAATATATTGATGTAAGAATTGAATAATATTTAGGTGGATTAAAGATATGCAACTGTGATATAATGTGAAAAGTATTCCATTATTACTAATATGTATGATTTCTCTTAATTTCTTTCAGTGTCCAATGTTACATACATACTGAATTTGAATTGATTTGCCACCATTAGATAGTATGTGAATTGTACTTTATTAATATCGTTTAACATTTTAACCATAACACATCTCAGAAAATATGATTATCAATCATTATTGTTGTATAATATAAAATTCAATTTTATTGCCTATTGGACACTGGATTGTCTGTGGTAGTGTTAATGCAAATATAAAATGTATTTAGTGTAAATCACGGCTAGATGTGTATCTTGCATTTATGACTGTTGTTTTGCAGATGGATATAATTTTTGAATGATTATTATGAAATCTGAACCGAATGAATGGTAGGTGAAAGCTAGTTCAGTCTCACCATATATTGATTACGGTGTCTAAGCATTCTGTTTGTTTGGTAGTTGCAAAAATGTTTAAATGAATAAAACATAGTGTTTCAGTGTCTTCATTGTTTTATTTAAATCTATTTCTATTTTCGTATGCGTGATGGTATTGTAATAATAATAATCATCATCATACCATCACGCCAGGTCCGTAACGGGGTAGGCAGAAATCACCGAGTGCCAAATATCTTTGTCCTTACAAATCTGACTGACATGCTTCGTCTACATTCATCACAGATGTAATTTCATCAGTCAGCACCATGGATTCTCGTTGTACTGCTAGATGCAGGCCTCTCATAGAAACATTTGTTTCATTGGTCTACTTACCCTGGCGACATACGATGCGGTAAGCACGCACGTAAGTGTAAACAAAATGTATTCAGAAATACACGTCCGTATTTGAAACTTGAACGGGAGATGAACCATTGAGCAATCATTCCAGTGAATGTACTGGATATTTAGTTGCAGGTAAATAATTTCCTTTGATGTTATGAAAAAATATAGACTGTAGCATGAAGTGTTACGAAAAATACCAAATCTGAAATTTTGCCATTTGACAAATTCTGAAATATGGATTTTGCAAAATGTTTTAATTCAGCAGTTATCATATTTATTTTTAAACCAACTCAAACAATCCATATAATTGGTGTATACAATTAGTTTCCAAAGAAACAAAGTAATACGTAATACTTACATATTATGTAATTTTAAATTGAAAAAAATTCAAAGGATTGATGTAAAATTCAAAAACAGTTTAACTTAAATATTTCTTTATTTACATAAATGCTAAAATTACACATGTGTATACATATATATACTCTAGGTAAAATAAAAAAAAGTCAGCATTATTCTTAAATTTAACAGACATTCTTAAGTAATTCAAACGAAGTAATCTTACAGCCCTATAGTAATTATTGTTATCGATAGATTTTTCAGTTAAATACCCCACAAATAATGTATTGTTGCACCTCAATCTCTGCAGAGCCCTGCTGTTCTGACTTGGAGGCTGCGATTGAAAAAATATATACCATGCAGTCAGTCTAGTACGGGCTTTGATATATTAAAGGTATATATGCTAGAAATGTGTCTAATTCCATAATTGATAACCCACCACTGATATTATGTTGCACAGAATCTCATTATTTATATCCCAGTTAGCTGGCTTTCGTGAGCGTGTTGAGAATAATGAGAACCAGTTGTGAAACTTAAGTCGACAATTTTTTCATGAATATAATCAGATTTATTAGACCACTCGGTAGAACCAATCAATATAAAATAAATTCCAGCTAACTTCTTTATCAAACGAGTCTTCTTAGTTAGCTTCAGTTGTGAGAAACAGAGTCGAACAGCGGGACAGTTACATGTTTGTCAGTAATCCTTTAGAACAGGTATATCCCGCAATGTCTTTTTTACATTTCTAACATACAAAACAATACTATCAAAATATAGCATCTACACATACACTATCGTGACCTTGTTGTTATTGTTATTATTATTATAATAAACATTTAAAGTTAATAAATCAGAGATAAGGCAGACAAATGACCACATAAACATTAAATATATCTATATATATTGCAACAATTTTAAGCATCAGATTTTGTTCAGGCTGCTATTATTATATAGATCATTTCCTAAATGTAATACTTACCATTTATTTGCAAATCATTATACTGAAACATGATATTTTCATTACATTTAAGAGCACACATATATTGCTCACGTTATTACTAGTCGGTTTGTTTGAGATTATATAATTTATTTACATCCGATTAAAATGTTTTTATTTTGCCATGCACATCATAAAATTAATCACACAAAGAAAAAGATGTCATAACAACAAAACCTGTATACATAATACAATACATATATGAGCTTAAGTGTTATATAAACCTTATTCTGATATCAAACTAGGTATATTAAACACATTTAAGTTCTAAATTCTATGAAGTGCTACATACATAAATGTTTAATACGACTAAGACTCAGTGTGCAACCGCTGATGGAGATATGCCTAAATTATAAATAATTTTTTTTAATAGTCATGTTGTGATTGTGGTATGAAAAAGTTGACAAGGAAACATTCTTCACACACATATCCCATGAATGATAGTATCCTGTTTAATTTCATAAGAAATCACCGAGTACTCTAAATGTAGGTCGTTTTCTGTCTCATATTACTCTTCATCGTCAGCCCAATCGCTAACCAAACTTTTGATACTCTCACCGGCCTTGGCATCCGTTTCGGGTTTAGCGATGACAGGCTCTATGATTACATCTATACTCTTCATATCTTGCATCTCATCAGTGGGGACACCGCTGTCGTTCATTACAATGTCGTCCTTCTTCTCAGCGACCGCCGGGACCACTTCCTCCTGAGAATCGTTGTCTTCCCAATCGTTCAGGAGGGATGATATTTTGACAGGCGCTTTGATAGTTTCATTGGATGGAACATTTTTATTACCCGATTCAATTTCTTGATCAGCAATTGGGTTAGCGACATCTTGTGGTTCGCTTTTATCGTCTTCGACCGCAGTTAATGGCTGAACAGCTTCCGAAATAGTTGTTTGTATCGATCGAGACAACTGTTTCTGCATCTCATTTTGTATATTTTCAATAGATTCCTCTATATCAGGTTGTGAATCGGTTTCCATCTTATCAGCTTCTGTGTCCATTTTTGTTACGTTTTGTTCTTGTACAGTTTCTTGGCCTTGACTTGAAGATTCTATCTCATCATCTGACCATTCCGATGTTAAATTTTGTATCTGCGCTTTAGCTTTCGTTGTCGATACATCTCTATTAACGATAGGTTCGATGACAACTGACGTATGTGCTTCTGTATCGGCTGGTATTGTGATGGAAACTGAAGCCGACGATTGGATTGCTTTAGCAATATTTTCAATCGTTTCAGAATCAGTGCTTTCCTCTTTTGTACTATCATGAATTGAATCCACAGTTTCTTCTTCTGAAGAGGGTACAATCGCAACTTTCTTTGCAATCACAGTGGTATCGACATCCATACTATCTTCTGAAGCCTTTCCTTTATCATCAATTATATCCTTGTTAGGTTCTGCAGTGTTGTCTATTTCTTCTATAGACTGGTTACTATCATCCACGCTCATATTGGAAGTAAGTTCAGAGTCCACAGCATCAATGAAAACTGGCTGTTGTTCACATGTATTTATAACATGTGGCTGAGCATCGGTAAAAATAACCGAACCGGTTTCATTAATATTTTTGACAACATGTGGTTCAGCGACCAAATGTTCGATATTGGCTTGATTTAGGTGTTCTGCATTTAGTTGCATTTCTTCAGTTTTAGAATTATCAGCGGCTAATTGTACTTCCTGAAGATTATGAATAGATCTTTCTCCTGTTTCAATATGAGAGACATGAACTTGATCATTGTTTATAGGTACCTGAATATCAACAGTATTAGGAGGTATACTCTGAGGTATATTGTTATGCTCCAGTAAATGATTCATGTCATCTACTGGTGTTTCTATTAATTGACCACTCATTACTGGTGCCGATGTGGTCACTGTCTCGTAATTTTGTGTGATTAGGCTTGAAGTTGTTACATATTGAGCCTCGAGATTTTGCGATGTTATAAGTTGAAATTCTTTATTTTGGTTATCAACAGGATGGCTATATACAACTACAATGTTCGAATTGTCTCCAGTGACAGCCTCAGAAACATTCAGTGGGTAATTGTTTTGAATTATCATCATATCATTTGTCTGTGTGTTATCCAGATCAATTGCGTTAGTATCAGGTGCAGTTAATACTGTCAGAGTTTTGCTCGTGTCTCCATCTTCAAATATAATAGAGTGATTAGAAGCCATTAGTGCCTTGTACTCCTCTTCGTTCGATACAACAATTTGTATCGGCTGGTTAATAGTACCAGGTTTCTTGGTCATGTTATGGTCTCCCGGATTTATGGTTTGAACAGCAGTGTACTGAATGGGTGTTGGTATAACATTTTGTTTAATTTCTTCTACATCAGTATGAATTAAATCAGGCATTGAATAGCTCTCCCTTATGTTTGCTTTATCTTTTTTAAGAATGAGATGATTATCCTTTACTATATATTCATTGTGGTCTATCACAACAATCTCCTCTGGCTGACTGTTCATAGACATGTTTGAATTGTGAACAAATTCATTTTGCTTTATAGGGGTACTTTTAAGAAACTTTGGTTTCTGTTCTGTTTTAGTCGATGGTGGTGTGCTAAGTCCTGCATTGAGAATCTTATGCTTTTTTGTTGGCAATAATACTCGAGGCTTTTTAGAAACGACTTGAATGTTTCCATCCGGTTGCTGCTGAATTTGATATTGTATATCTGCATCATCATAATCATTTTCATAAGTAATTGGAACTTCATATTTGGGTGTTTCTTGTTTATGAGGAGTTTTATTTGGCTTTTCTGTCTCCTTAATTTCCGTCTTCTCATCATCAGAAAAGTCAATAATACCGTCATTTTTGGCCTCACTTTTGTGGTAGGTACACAGGTGTGCATAAAGGTTGCTTTCTCGTGAAAACACCTTTAAGCAATAAATACATTGAGAATTGGTTTTCTTGTCACTGTACTTGTGGCCAGTTTTTTGAATGTGAGTAAGAAGTTGGCTAGATGTGGCGTATGCTGTAAAACATACATTACATCTGAAGGTTTGATTTTCTATATGTGTTAATTTATGTTTAATGAGAAATCCTTCAGTTAATGAGATGTAATTGCAAATGTTACATTTTGGAAAATAATATTGTGGTGGTGGTTCTACGCCATGCTTTGTATACAGATGGTGGAACAAGTAGTTTCTTTTCATTGCTTTTTGGCCACAGTATTCACAAATGTTTAATACTGGCTTTTCATTGTGCACTTCTACAAGATGACGACGGAATTTATAATACGAAGTGAAGTGTATTGCTTTTCCCGGAGCCGCACATATGAGACATATCCAAGGCCCCTTAATATTTTCAGCACCCAATGCAATCAACTTTGCTGCTTCCTTAGAATCATTGACATCTGTTTCAAATGTGTAGTCATTGTCTAGTTTCAGTTTGGGCTTCACCTCTTTATCATCTTCGACAGAAGTAGGTGGACGTGCTTTCCTCTTACTTGGAGTGTTTAGAATTTTCAGCTTAATATTTTTGTTACTCTTAACCAAATGCGGATACTTTTTGAGTACTTCACTTATTATTTTGGCATGATCCAAATTATTGGTCTGTTTTGAATCTTTAGTCTCTATAGTGACTTTAGGGCCACCATTATCCAAAATTTGATCAAAGAGCTGATTCGAATCCCTAGATTCACTCTTGACGGACACCAGTTGTTGTCTATTTGAGTCTTGTTTAAGACAAATATTTTCAGAAGGCTCATCGTCGCATATACTGTCATTGACTGTAATCTTCTTACATTCCACAATATCCATTGTTGTACGACCATGGATAAATCTTTTAGAAGTTGAAGGATCTTCATATATGCCTGACCTTTTTGAGGGATAATATTTAGTTGTTTCTGGGTGAACCATTAAAGGTTTCGATGTATACGATATATTGGCAAATGAATTGTCAAAGAGGTTATCCGATTCCAACTCCTCTGGCAGTTCATACCGAGTCGGACGAGGATCCAAATATTGATTCTTTGGGGCCGCACCCCGATAATCAAGCAAAGCTGGATTGGAGTATGGTATTGTATCATTTATTTCAAGGTCCGACTTGTTTCTGCTAACTTTCCTATATTTCTGAACATTGGTATTATTATTATCGAACACTTTGCTGTAAGAACGTTTATTATTAGTTGCATTGGATGACGACGGCATAGAAAATTGTCTCGGAGTGTCATAAGTTTTATAACGTTTTGTCTGTGCGAAACTGTTAGATGGTGTTTCTCTGACTAACTGGCGCAGACGATGGGCATCCAGTAACTTTGTCAGAACCGGCATGTTCATGACCAGAGACGTTTGGTACAGCCGCTCCAACAGATCCATTCTGAATTCCAGTTGCCCAGTGTACATAAAGTTGACTATCGGTACAACGACGTCTGCCTGCAAGTCGTCCGGCATGACCAAGCAGTCTTCGTACATTTCACATGTGCGCTCCAGGAGCTCGAAGTATTCTGTACACGCGCTAAGTACCAACCTGTGCACTTTGAGTTGGGCATTGTCTTGAAATTGGAGTGTCAGGTCGCAATAGTCTGTACGATTGAAGAAGTGCTTTAATCTTTGCAGGAAAAATATTCCCCAGTTGTCCACTTTCACTTGTTTCAATTCGGACATGTTGCCGGTTTTATTTTATCTCATCATTTCACCAAAACGTTCACTGTAATAAAAATACATGTAATTAGTACACTTACACATTTCTATGCGAATACTGTAACGATCGATGCACATATACGACATTTTTCTCTTGACACGAATCACAGAAGCGGTGACGCCGCTACTGATACCATTTTACATAATAAAACCACGATGAATGGTTTTTGTTGAATTTTGCGCCACTCATATTGGTGTTTAAATGAAGGAACTTACTTACCAATGAAACAAACACTAGTACACTATATTTCAATCCCTCACGCTCATCACGGTAAAATTACTGCACTGAATTCATTTGAAGTTGACAACATAGACGTAAGATGGCGGTGTATCAGAGCGACGCTTTCGAAGTCGATTTTGAATCAAGAGTCATACCTTTTATTTATATCAATTCAGAAAAAATATATTCGTATATGTAAATTATAAAATATTGTTTTATATAAAGAGGTAAATTTTAGTATTGAACAATTACTATTTTTTTATGAGTAAATAGTTAATTAGGTAGATACCTGATTACGTGGTTTGTACTGTATTTTAGTGCCGCCATCTGAAGTATTGATTGGGCGCGTTCTCGGCGTTCTTATTTTACAAGACAGAAATGGTACAGATAAGTTGATGACGCATGCAACGGTACATTGCCATTCTATTAAATATCTATCATAGGGCAATAGATGGCTCTGTAATGATTTTCCGATAGATTTTGGTTTAAGTTTAGGTACTTCTTGAATACTTAGATCTAATTTTATGAAGCTTTTGATGTTAAAAAAGTTTAAAAACATGTATTGCGTGTATACACACGTATAGTTGTGTAAAAGTAATAGTTAATCTGACATTACTTAACTTTTCTATAGTCAATATATATGATTAGTTTTCTTGCTAATATTTTATACAGATGTATAGTTACTATACCCTGGAATAGCAGATTAGCTACCAAAATACTTTTAAAAACCAACTCTCAAAAGAGTGAAATAAGCGATGAAGATGTATATGTCAGTCGACATTGTACATTGTTGTATAACATAGATATACCAAATACAAAAGAAGTAGGTAATAATAATTATTAGTCTTACATAACAACTGTCTTCAACAGTTATATGAGAATTGATAATATCAGTTATATGGTTCCAGGCAACAGTTTGGATAATGTGATTATAATAGAAAAATCGATTAATTATAAGGAGAAGTAACTTAATTTATAACGACATTTAACTTTCTAATAGCAGAAGCGTTTGCCGAGATAGTTTGTTCATACATACATAACATCACGCCAGGTCCCGATGGGGTAGACAGAAAGCACCGACAGATAGTTTGTATTCTGAATTTATTTGCAATCTTATTTCAAATTTTATTTTAGCATGATAGTGGTATGAGTTTAGAAAAATTAAAACATATTCTAGAATTTTTATTTTCATTTCAGTCCTTTGAAGACGGTGGTGAGTTAGAACCTATATATGGGAAATGAGCAATATTGCTGGATGATATTTGTAAATAAATATTCTAGGTTCTAGTGGCATTGTCATTTCGTATTAATATAATCTAAGAGATTCCTCTCCCGTATAGTACCTAGAATAGTTTAAGTTGAATCACTTGTTTATAACTACGGATGAAAGTGTATTTTTAATGAAGAATGGTTGTTGCTGTTTGCAACGTTTGCAGTAAATATTTACGACATCATTGGCAATGCAAAGCACCTAGAGTCTACTTCGTATTTACTCGTACTCATAATTGTTCAAAATAGGTAGTTGTTCCCTATAAAATCGTAAAATGCCTTAACCTATCTTACGATTACGTAATGATTGAATATCGTATTTTATTGAAATTATTGTTTATTTATCGTTTTTTGACTATTAAGAATTTCTATCAAAATGGCTAAGCTAGTGATAAGCATGCCATATTCGTGAAATAGCATACAATTTGCACGTCTCGTATGTTTTTGATTATAGCTCCATCTATCTGTCGCATAAGAAATTAACCGGAATATTACGATATACTACAATGATGACCAAACTTTGATTTATGCAGTTCACTTAATCGGCGTCAGGTGTCAGCATATTTTATTACAAATGATTTTTTTAAAATAAAATACATAGTCACCCCTATATACGTTATAATAGGCAGATATTTAGGATTCGCACTAGCTACTGTTCTGACAAATTACTTTTGTATCCTCTACTTACTCAAAGTTATACAGGCTACTAAGGTACTCTTGACCTGACCTTTAAGTATTTTCAATTATTTTAAATAAGAGATACGCCAAGCTCTATGTCATCCAACTCTACAATTCACACAGGCCTTGTAAATCTGTTTCGTGATTTTGCGATTACCCATTCTTTCTACACTGTCAAATCATCTAAGCATGCTTTTCATGTCATTACTAGTTTAAAAGTCATTGCTAGTCTTATAGTCATTACTAGTCTAATAGTCATTGCTAGTCTTATAGTCATTATTAGTCTAATAGTCATTGCTAGTTTTATAGTCATTACTGGTCTAATAGTCATTCCTTCTCTATATTTTCGTTTACACTACAATTCTCTTATCATATCATTGCTATCTCTATCAGCTTTGGTACGTTTTGCTCTCTACCGCACAAATTCTACTGTATAGCTACGAATTAGTTTAAATGCGAATGTGAATTTTAAACAAAATTTTAAGCGATTTTCATGCTGGAACTCTAAATGTTTAATGGATAAAATGTAATTAATACGTAGCAGTAAATCTGTCGTCCTATGAAAGTCCCATTAGTTTCGTTTAAGCCGCCTCAAAGTTCACCACGAACAAACTGAAATAAAGACACAAAATGTTTATAAACTGTATCTTGGTTATAGGTAAAGTAGCATTGCAAGAAACATACTTTAAAACGTGTAATAACACAAAGTGTAAATAATACACTTATAGAATTCCTTACGTCGCGTGCCCTGCTCCAACTGCTGATGTTAGAACAACATAATGTAAACTCGACAGAATCATCATTATTTACCCAACCTCATACAAGACAAAGATAAAGACGTTTATTTGCACAAATATGGGTACATATAAAGGTGTTATAGGATTATAAGTTCAAGCCATGTTTTGCCTTTTACGGCGTACAAATTTAAATATGGAACAATTATCAAGTAATTTTAAATGTATGTAAGTATGTTTTGCTTAGATAATATTATTTATTCTGTTACCGATAACTTTTAGCTAAAAATCTTTATAGAAGTAGCTTAAGGAATTCTAACCTTATTATAGAAATCAAATTTTTCTTATTAACACAGACTTTCCGGCCATGCTTTTTTTCAATTTATAATGTTTTTAGCAATTTGTAGCTTTTTTTTTCCATAGTCTCCACTCATCATTCTTTGTTACTTAGTTAATTTGTTTTTGTTTTTCTACAAACTAGATGTGTCTATGGACATTAGCAACACACTAGTTGAGCGAAGCATTTGCTGAATTCGAAGGAGCTTTTAGCGCCATTCTTGAAGAGGCTACTACTTGCAAGATTAAGTTAAACGATATGATATTAGTTGAATATCGTCTATATTCCTTACATATCATATTATCGGCTTTAATAGTATGTAATAGGACTATTGTAATGGGACTATTAGTGTGAATTGCTTCAGTTAATATTATTGTTAAGTTGGTTATTTTCGTATGTAATACCGTAAAAAGTGAAATAAAAAATGTAAATCATAAACCGCGGAGAAAAGAGGCTTCTGATATCGATCGTCTAAACATGCCTATTAAGGTTGTTCAGGCATCAAACTTTAGTCGTGCTTTCCCCTTTTTTGAATCGGAGACAGCGCGAGCTCAACTTTACGGATTTGCCCATTAATCCGAGCTGACCATTCTCCTTCTTGTTGCGCCAAGAAAAGAAGTATGGAAGTGGCTGATTTGCCAAGCACGCCCCGCCCAGCTGTCGCCCCGCCCAGCGCGTTGGGCGGACGGGATGAAACCGATTCAAAGTCAGTGTCCATTGAGCCTTCGGTGAGGTCGCATCGTCACGGGAAGTAGGTAATTGAAGTCTTGTTATCAGTTTACGTCCGCTCTTGGTGTTCCAGTATCGGAGCGACACCTGAAGTGCGGTAAGTATTTTAGTTGTTTTTTTAGTAAATTGCCCTTTTTAGTTGTTTCCCTGTGTTAGTAATATTAATAATAGAAGGGCTGATGGTCGATATGATATCTGTAATTAGTAAATAACAAAGGTAGGCGTTTATTTTTAAAGAATTTTTGTTTTTTAATTTTAGACTATTGATATGTTACGTTTTAAATTTTTTTTTTAAAATTGATATGGTTATCGTAATCTTTGTCGGAGGTATATGGAAATTTGAATCTGGAATATTCTAGAAGATTCCAGTATAAACGAAGTTTACATACATATCAGGTATTTAAGATATAGGTAAATAGTTTGTACAACTTCGTAAATACACTACGGACATATTTCAAGGTTTATTATGATAAAAATAAAATTTTTGTTTTTAATTTATGTCTATCTGCAAACAAAGAAAAATTGTCATAAAAGTAACCTTTTAATATTACGTTGTACCTATAAGTCTTATGCAGGTATTGGTAGGTCTAAGCTTCATTATTATTAAAGGATGTAGACATAATATTTTTCTAGATAAACATATTTAAAGCTTAAACGATAATGACTTAGACCACTCCGGGGTCGTTATGTGCGTTTTAAATTTGAAATTTTTATTATCACTAGCTATAACGGTGAAGGATAACATCGTGAAGAAACCTGCGCACCTTAGAGATGTTGTAAAGTATAATATAACTAGCTGACCTGGCAAACGTTGTTCCGCCATATAAATTATTTTTTATTGCTGCTCCTCTCCTATTTATCTTAGCGTGATGTTATATAGCCTCAAGCCTTCCGCGATAAATGAGCTATCGAACACTGAAAGAATTTTTCAAATCGGACCAATATTTCCTGAGATTTGCGCGTTCAAACAATCTAACATACTTTTCAGCTTTATATTATTAGCATAGATGTTTTCTGAGGTGTGTGAGGTCTACCAATCTGCATTTGCACTCACCATATGATGAGACTTGTGTTCAACAGTGTAATAATACTAGGGTCCACAAAAATACAAATGAATTAAATTGATGAGCCTATTTGTTATTTCAAAATAACTGCGTATCTTTTAAGTTCATAGTATTATTTACATGTTAACAGATTTACACAAACGATTCTTTTTAAAAATATTCCGTCTATCCGTCTGTTTATACGTGAAAAATAACGGAACGGTTAGATTGACTTTGATGAGACTCTCATTTCAAAATAGATCAGGTTATGGATTTTACATATATGGGGTAATTTAACCCGGGAATTATCAGTTACTTTTTGAAAATGTACATACGTACATATCATCACGCGAGTTCCTCCCGGGGTAGGCAGAAAGCACCGAGTGCCAAATATCTCCGCCTTTGTCTTTTGAAAATGTAACCGTTGAAAATTAAGCAATTTTTGAATTTACGTGTATTCACATTACTCGATAAGTTTTAAATTTACATACGTAGATTCGAGTTTAAAAACTTAATGAAATATTAAACGTGAAATAGTTACAATCAGTGTCTGTCTGTGGTTTTCAAATAACTGTCTTCCCTCGAGTGCTTATAGTTTACACTATACTTTAGTATCAACTGTTTCAACAGAAATGAACGTTTTTAACATTTTTGTTTGTCTGTCTTTCTGTTTGACCGGGCTAATCTTTATTTATTTATTTACTCATTCTTTATTGCACCTTTATGATATAAAGAGTAACAAATGGGCGAACTTAATGCCGCGTGGCATTTTCTACCAGCCAACCCTGGGTAGATGGGGAGAATTTACACATAAGCATGCCAAACATATCCACTGCAGCAATTAATATAGTCGGTACTACATTTTGGTCAATTTTGTTTTATTGCATTTGAAGTCTTAGAATATCCATATCTTAGACCTCACAAAGTATTAAGTTTCAAAAAGGACATTTTCGATATTTTTCACTTGGAAATAAATCGGATGTTTTCTTGGCGCTCGATTAACAAAGCGGGTAGATATGTTCATTTGGCCGTACTGAAAGAAGACACTTTTTCACTTCCGACTTTGTTAATTGCTGCAGTCGATCTGGATGTAAGAATTTATTTTTTTGCGTAAAAGATCTACGCAGAGGTAACACTGTAATATTAAAAAAAAATGAAAGTATTTTAGTTTATGCCAGCATAAGATTTAATTTAAAATCGGGTACAGTCACGGTCAAAATTCGCTGTCGTAAGGTCACAACGTAAAGTTCATTAAAACAGACCGGACAGTGGATTAACAAACGAGTCATTTGACTGACATTAAATCACTTTCACACCTAAATGATTTATTATGTGAGGTAATCAGTATATACATATACTGCATTAATTTTAATAATAATAATTAATAGACCAATCATTAAATACGTTCAATTTAATATCTAAGATTTGTACATACAATTTAACATTAAAATGTAATAATACATTTTTTGTCTCTGTCTTTGTTTTGGTCAAAGATAAAGACAGACCAATTCCATATCTTATTATTCTGCGCTTGTAAAACGATTTTCGTTTGTTTTTTTGATGAGTACTTTTTCTAAAATTGTCGTGAAATAAAAACTAATCATAAGATTTTAATTCAAACTTTCAATAATGATTATGACCGAATTATACCACCAGGGAAACAGCGGCTACGAATGAATAATTAATTGCAATAAATTAATATAACGGTTCTGAATATTGACATTAGTTTGAACGAGTTTGTTAATAAGATCTGTCTTCAAACAAATGAAGGCGACATAATATAACATTTGTAAGTTTTTGTTTCCAGCCTATTTTTGTTTTAAGTTTTTTCCTTCAGCCTTAACTTTGCTTATCGTTTTCCAGTTCGAGTGATATTTAATTTGAGCATTATCAAACGCAGGAAACATTGAAAAATCATTGGCCAGTATTTGAACACAGAATCATAAAACCACGTTAAGGAACGTTAAAACAACTTCCCTATCCCTTCGCCATGCGGTATCAATATTGCGAACGCTACTAAAACAATCAGTCCGAAATTCTCACCGTTATCAGCGCTAACGAAAATTTCACAACAAGAAACGCTCGCTGCCCGCTGTGTTGGCATATCATTAATTTAATTAGATAACTATGCATATGAATGTCGTAAAGACGTCATCTGGCGAAACGAAAGTGATGGGCGCGTGATTAGGCGAGTAGCGAGCGAGCTGGCGGCAGTCTGACCGCCCAAGAGTGCTGGGAGTTTCTTTTTTCACCGGCTTCTTTCTCCCAGTCAAAGTCGCGGGCAAAAGCTAGTAATTAATATAGCCTATATCGATCAGTGATAATGTAGCATTCAAATGGTGAAAGAATTTTTGAAATCGGCCCAGCGATTTTTGAGCCAATTCGTTATATGCATACACACATACATACACAAATCTTTCCTTTTAATAATATTAAGTTCTATAGATAAAAACTGTTATTATTATTATTTATTTTTAATTTAGTTATTTTTACTATTTTAATTTATTATTCACTAACAAACACACACATTCACAAACGTTGTTCTGCCATATAAATTATAACAGTATTTCTTTACTATACAATGGATGTTATTCCTCTTGAATCACTCTATTCATTGAAACAAACCGCATCGAAATCCGTTGCGCAGTTCCAAAGATCTAAGCATACATACGTACAGACAGCGGGAAGCGGCTTTGTTTTCCACTATGTAGTGATTAATAGGATAATTCAGTTACGTAGCTGTGTTTTGTGTTATTAGTGTTTAAAGCGAAACAATATTATTGAGCAGATGACAATTTTCGTTAATAAACAAGGATGTGACACGCTTCGACGAAATCAAGCCTGCGTTGCTCGCTTTCTCGGCATTCCGGCCGACCAGTGCCGGCTTTTGGAGTGAGAGTGGCACTCGGGCCGTTTCATTTTAGCTCGCGGACCACCGGCGTGACGTCACCGCCTCGTACCGCTGGCCTCGGCTGAGACACTGCAACACTGGAGGTCTTCGATTCCCATGCAAGACAAACGTTTGTGCGATGAGCACATATGTACGTTCTGTGTCCGGGCGTAATAAAATATTAACTACTAGCTGACCCGGCAAACGTTGTTCTGCCATAAGATTATTTTTTATTGCCGCTCCTCTCCTATTCATCTTAGCGTGATGTTATAGCCTAGAGCCTTCCTCGATAAATGAGCTATCTAACACTGAAAG